>JAJTUB010000029.1:519628-602376 GCA_036971345.1 Dactylellina drechsleri
AAAAAAAAAAAAAAACCTCAGAGACAGCGGTGACATCAGCCAGCATATTATAACCGTGTGTACTCAATCGTGTGTATTCAATATATATTATATTTTCACTTCAATTAATTGTTTACATGGATGCTACTCTGTACAAAGCGTAGTAATCATATCCACATTATTCCACTGGACATCCGTTCAATTCTGGTTCCAATTCACAATTACCGTCGCCGGTATATCATATCTGTTTATCTTGCACATGCTAATACTTAACAGACAGCCCGAAGGGATTCGAATTCGCCGTCTGTTTCCTTCCTTCTTTTTTTCTTTTCTCTTTTTCCCGTTTCTGAGTTTTAATCAGAATCAGGCCCGCTCCCATTGGCCCAAACCCAGCTTACCCCTCGTCCAGCCGATGCCCTAAACCGCATCCATCAGAGGTCTGCAGGTCTCTTTTTCCTGGCTGGCATTGCGCAAAATAAAACAGTTGCTTGCTTGTCAACATGCAAGCTAAGCCTTACCTGCAAAAACTTTTTTCTGGTCTGGAGACCACTTTTTTGCGCTCATCAGAAAAACTATATTCGGCTTCGATCCGACCTTCCCATATAATTTATCAATCCCATCGCGACAAGGGCGACCCTCCCGTTAAATCGCGCGACCTCGTCTTCGGCCCGTCTTCAGGAATCCTAAGCTTTCACTGTCCTGACATCTGACCGACCAATTCAATATTATTTCTCAATTGTTTCAATTAATTGCACTTCATCTATCATTCCTAGTTGAAACTATGGGTCCACAACGGTTGCGAAAGACCAGGAACAGGACTCGGTATGTTTCATCTCCATCCGTTTTACATCCATACTTAGGTATCTCGAAATACAAATATACAATACAAACATACGCATGTATATGCATAGAGACCAGGTACCACTCTACTAGATGGATATTCTAATTAATATTCTATACATATCTAGTGACCTGGACCAAATCTCCACTGACCTCCACCACCCCCTCCGCCTCCGTCAACACCTCTCCACCCTCCCCCTCGAAGACCTCCCCGCCTTGGGACAACACTACTGCCCCCCCTGCGCCAAATTCCTCGAAACCCCCGCCGCCCTCCTCCACCACCAACGTTCCAAAGCCCACAAGAAGCGTTTAAAACTCCTCAAAGAACCAGCCTACTCTCACGAAGAAGCAAACGCAGCCGTGGGACGGGGAACTGATAACGGTCTCTTCAAGGTCACCCCGGACGATGTCATAAACCGAATCGCGAGGGAGAGGATGTTGGCCAAGACTGTTTCGATGAAGAAGGAAGAGGGAATTTCGATATGTAGTGAGATGGAAGGACAAGTTGAACTTGATAATGCACCAGAGCTAGTACATGATACCGGTATAAACTATGTTGATGTGGAGGAGGATTTATGATGATGATTATATACTCCAGTTTGTTTTTTCACTCAATGGTATCGGTGACAACGGGATACGAGGAGTTTAGGGCGTTAACTAGATCTTTTTACATTACCAACAAGTATTCCAATCAATGCTCATGACATATGAATGTATAACAATGCAATATATTTTTCATCAAACCTATTCAACCATGCACGCAATAATTAGAAAATGCTAACAGTAATATATACAAAGTCTCGAACTCTCATTTCAAACAATCTATTATACGCGTTCATCAACTCTTCCTCTTCCCCGTCATCGACATCACAAAGCTCGCATCAACGCTAATCCTCCCCACCACCCACGCCGGCCACCAAACACACCACACGATAACGGGCGTCCACATCCCCCAAACCCACCACCCGAAACTCGCCTCCTTGAGAATATCCTCCACACCGAGACCCCAATACCCCGCCACGATAAACAATGCCGCGAACGGACTGGTCAGTTGTAACAATATACTATTGAGTAGAGCCAGCGGCACCGAATTCGGTGTGGGTCGTGCGAACATTAGCGGCAACGAGAACAGCCCGATCAGGAACGATAGCGAAAAGTTTACAGTGGCGAGCGTGGAGAGGAACATTCCGAGAAAGAGGAGGGAGAAACATCGTGCGAGGTGGAAGGTTGGGAGAAGGCGGTTCTCCGATGTAGTCAGTGTGATGAGACCCGAAAACAAAGTCGGAAATACGACGGATACGACTATGAAGATGTAAAAGACATTTGCCATGGACTAAGCCCACCATATTAGCTTCATCGATATCTTGACCTCGATGATAAACTCAGGGGAAGATACCTTGTAATCGATCCAATTGAACACTGCAAAGGGAATGACACCGCAAAAATGTGCCCCGATGACAACAGACAACGGCAAGAATAACTGCCTCTTCGGCCCACCATCGATAACAGTATCCACCACCACCTTTCCCCTCTCGCTCTTCTCACCCTTCTTCTCATCCGTCTTGACTACCACCTCCCCAACTTCCACTTTACTCCGACTCCTCGGATCCACCCACAACCGTATCGCAGTCAACGTCAACCCAACAGCAACCAACATGGCCGACGGCAAGTACGTCCCAATACTAACAAACCGCTTCGGCGCCATCAACAAATAAAAGAAGAAACTCTGATGAAAGTGTTCCAGCAAATTATTCAAACTCCGAAACACACTTTCCACCGTCCTCCCCAGCGACCCTTCATCGTGCCACCCCTCACCGTGAGTGGCAAGCGTGATAGCATCGATATGATACGGTATAAAACTCGAATGCGGCCCCGTCGAATGTCCCAACGCCTGATTCACCATTCCCCGCAACATGGTCTTCAACCGATGATTGTAATTATCCTTGTGGTCCCACATTTCCTGTAAATCCGTCCGTAACCCCATGTGATCCCGCGAGATTTGTACCGCGGTATTGATCAGATCCAAGTTCGGTAGCTGTCCGTTGATCCCGTCGTACATGATATGCAGGGACTCGAATCGACCGCCCGGGTAATCCACCACCACGACACCCTGTATCGCGCCGCTCTTCACGGATAGCGACTGCACGTTCGGTCCGTGGAGGTCATGGTAAGCGTCGACCCACGCTTGCGGCCCTGCTCGGGCGTCGGATGATATTACAAATATGATATCCTTGGACCATAACGACCATCGTTTGAAGTAGCGGCTCAGGGCGAGGGTTAATGCCACCCCTCCTTCGTTTAGAATGTGGTCGATATTCTTCCACGGTGCGCAGAGGACGATGGCTTCTGTTGCATCGCCGCGCGGGGCGTGGAGGACCGCGTAGACGTTTTCGCCTGTGTAGGAGCCTCCGGCTGCTTTGTAGGAGTATCGTTGCGTGCCTACTTTGAGGTTTGCGGAGCGGAATATTTCCGCGATTCGTTCTGCGACGCTGTACGGCATATCCATATACATTAGTATCGATTAGACATATTTAATCCAAGCTGTTCGTATTTGTTGTTCTTTATCTGTAGAAGGTAGGGAGGGGGAGGACGTACACATTTGAAGTACTGTTCCCTAGCGACTCAACCTCCCTCCTGAACGCCCTTACTATGTTCTGCTCGCTCCCGCCGAAATACGCGTGCACCTGACCTGGAAGGAGTGCATTTTCGGAGATGTACGTGCGGCGGGAGTACTCGTCTAGCGGGAGGAGGAGGAAGGAAGCTAGACCGACGACCACAGCGCCGATGCTGAGTGCTTGGAAGGCGTAGAGGACCACGGAGAGGTTTTGGCGGAGGTTGACGGGTACTGTCCGTTGCATACGCAGAAAAGACGACAACATTAGTATGTACAGCTTGCTGGGAGTGTAAATGAGAGGTGGGGACTTACCTCGTAGCGCCATTGCTACGGAGGTTGATGTTGTTGGTGACAATGCAATGGTGGGCAATATAATGACAAATAGAAGGTGTGTATTGGGAAGACGTGCCGTGGAGTGTTGTCAAGCCCCGTGTGGCTGGTATCGATTCATGGTGTGGCTGTGTGTAACCATCCCCAACGCAGAAACTCCAACGTCACCGCGGGGCGACACGATCGAGATCGAATTTTGAAGTCACGTCTTCTCGCGACTATAACGTTATCGACGGTGCATCAATCTATCCGACTCGCGAACATAAATACACGATACGGTATCTTTCTTTCGCTCATTATTTTGATTGATATCTTTAATTCAGATCAAAACTCCGCTTCGCAAAAAAGAGCTTCAGCTATAATTAAGACCTCATTTAGCTAGCTCCTCGAGCTCCTTCAAGTAACATATATCAAAACAAATACCAAATACAAAACCCCCCAAAACAAAACAAAATGCAACTCTACATTGAGATTCAAGCCGAGGACTGCCCTCGCGCTATAAAATTCTACACCACAATCTTTCCATCCTGGTCCTTCACCCAAGATTCCAATCTCCCAATAGAGTACCACCGCGGCACCATTTCAGCTGATGAAAACACTCAAACCGCGATAAATATCCTCAAACGCCCCGTCCAAACTCCACCTCCCGAACACGGCACCAATGCCTTCGTCTGCTCCTTCCCGGTGGAGGATGAAACGGCGTTAGATGAATTAGAAGCTAAAGTGAAGGAAATGGGTGGGAAGATCGCGATGGCCAAGTTTCCGATACCAGGGAGGGGGTGGCATGGGTATTTTATCGATACGGAGGGGAATACGTTTGGGGTTTTTACTACTACTTTGAGGGAATAGGATATCTTTTTCATTGGATCTTATATTTTCATCAAAAGTATCGCATGTGTCTATGGTTTCTATATATGAGATTACTCAATCTATTTTGTTTAACGTATATATTTCCCCAGTTCCATTACATTGATACAATATATCTTAGAGTATAGATATAACTCCTAGCTCGAAATAGTAGTACAGTCTCATTGATGCTAGAAAGTTTTGAGGTTTTCCGAGACCTTGAACTCCGGTTCGGTTACCGTTTGAAGGTGCTCCACGGATGTCCCCTCAGCGATTTCAACCAGCGTCAGACCCTCCTTATGGTCGACATCGAAAACAGCCTAGAAATTCCAATATCAGCAAACAGTCCCTCCCTATGTTAACTCTTTTTAAGAAGGAATTTATAACTCACAAGCTCGGTAATAATCCTGCTAACACATCCCTTTCCAGTCAACGGGAAAGTGCATTCTAGAAAAGGGCCCGTTTAGCGTTCTCGTTCACTCAAATTATAACGATAAATATTTGGCTTTGAGGTTAACTCACTCTTGACAATCTTCGCACCTCCCTTCTTATCCGTATGATCTGTCAGAACGATAACTTTGGTCTTTTCAGGGTTGGCCACGAGGTCCATCGCGCCTCCCATTCCTTTGATCTTGCCTGGTAAGGCCCAATTCGCGAGATCACCGTATTCGTTCACTTGCATTGCGCCTAACATTGTGAGATTGATCTTGCCAGAGCGGATCATGCCGAATGATTCGTCGGAGCCTATGCGAAGACGTAATTAGAAAGAACCATAACAGGTATATGCAAATTTGGAAGACTTGGTTTGTAGGAGCTTACCGAAAACCGAAGCACCAGAGTTGAGAGTTACTGTTTCCTTTCCGGCGTTGACTAGAGTAATAATCGTTAGCGAGATCCTTGATGTTAAATTGATAGAATGTTCTGCGTACTTAGATCTGGATCTGCTTGTCCCTTTTGAGGATACGGCCCGAGACCGAGAATGCCGTTCTCGGATTGTAGTGTCACCGAGGTATTCGGGTCCACAAAAGTAGGAGCAAGCATTGGCATGCCGATACCCAAGTTTGCAAACATCCTACGTAGCAAATCATGTTAGCTGCAAATTTCACACTAAACTTCTATAACCTATCGAAGAAGAGATTGATATAATACCCATTCTGGAACTCCTTTGCCGCTCTCTTCACGATCTTTTCTCTCTTAGACCCACCTCCACCCCCTCCCACAGCCTCCTTAACCTCCTCCTCAGACTTCGCAAACGTAAACTTTTCAATCTCCTTCCCCTCCGTGCCCTTGATAACCTTACTGACATAAACACCCGGTAAATCTATCGCAGCAGGTTCGATCTCCCCGACCTCCACAATCTCCTCCGCTTCCACAATGGTAACCTTCGCTCCTCTGCCCATCGCCCCGTTGAAATTCTGCGCGGCGAGTCTGAACTGCGCGTTACCGAGTCTGTCTGCCTTCCAGGCCTTCACGAATGCGTAGTCGGCGTTGATGGCTTCCTCCATGATGAAGGTCTTGCCGTTGAATACTCTTGTTTCCTTCGGTGTGGAGAAGACGGCGACGGAGCCGTCCGGGTTGTATTTTACGGGGAGTTCACCGGTTTGACGCCAGGTACCGTAGCCGGCGGGGGTGTAGAATGCCGGAATACCTATACCGTAGCATTAATATTTAGCTTCCCTCTCGATGTTCAAGTTGTATATAGTATATTATGGAATTTATGTATACCTGCGCCAGCGGCTCTACACCTTTCCGCCAGAGTTCCTTGCGGTGTCAACTCCAATTCAATCTCCCCAGAAAGATACTTCTTCTCGAAAGTTTTCTGACCCCCCAAAAACCAAGACACCATGTTAAATTAGAATTAACCCTCCAGATGGCGCTAGTGGATGATTCGGGTTTCCTCACATTCTCCCCAACATAGCTCGCAATCATCTTCTTAATTTGCCCGGACGCCAATAACTTGCCCAATCCCTTCCCATCGGTACCCGCATTGTTTGATACCGCGGTGAGTTCGTTAACTTCAGGCCGTTTCTCGAGTTCGTTGATCAATGAGTCCGGAACGCCACAGAGACCGAAGCCGCCGACTAATATTGTCGATCCGGAGTTGACGTCTTTGACCGCTTCGGCAGCGGAGGGGATGACTATATGAATTAACATAACAATCAGTTGATGAGTTCTACGTATTCGTATGTATGCATTATGGAGAGTAGGGCAGGATGGTCTGGTACTTTTATCAATTCTTCTGTAGTTCTGCGTTGTCGTGAAGGTTCGCAGAGAAGAGTAGAGGATGTTACGCTGGATATAAATGCCGGATTAGTATTTATACAGTCGTGATTTTAGTTTCGGGGATAGGTGCGCAAGTACTTTTAGTAACGATCTTGAGCTGAACGCCCGTGTCGTTCGGTATAGAAGTTCCGGAGACACCATTCTCGCAGTTATGTAAAATGCTCGGAATATATCAATCAATAGGTATAATCCGCGAAACCACAAATCGACTCGAAGAGCAGACGCGACGACAATTGAAAAAATTGAATTAAAAAGTGAGATGCTCACGATAGTTTATAGTGTCATCGTGCAGTAGTATCGTGCCAGAGGGTTCAAGCGGGGTGTAACCTTTATGCACCTGTTATTGTTCAATTGATTGCATCGGAGCTACCCCAGATTCGTTCGGGTGCTGGGCCTTCGGAGTCGCAACCTTCTCGAATCGGCTAGCATCGGAACGAGGGCCCTGCGAGCGTCATATGGGATTGATTACTCTCTCGCAAATAGGCGCTTAAGCTTTATCATGTTAAACATTTATTACAAAGCTTGAAATCATACGATCTTGACGGAATAAGATAGCAGAAAATAGTATCATGATAATACATGTATACTTGCCGTTATTGCGCTTCAAATGTGAAAACCCCACCTTTCCTCAGCCACCAACTTTACTATCAAATCCAAACGACCAAAAAGAAAAGAAAAATTAACAAAATTCGGAATCCATTGAAACCTCGAAACAACAGAGAGGGATATCCTTCATAATGGGTACACAGTAATAGGACATGATGCGACGCGGGCCCGTAAACAAAAAACACAATAATCGCCGAGATTAAATCGTAACAGTCGTTAAAACAAAATAAGACGAAGAAAAGCCAAGCAGTTATATGAAAGGGGAAAAAAAAGGAGCTATATATCTACAACTTTATGCACCTTCGCTACCAAACTCCGCGGTCCAATTGTTGCTCTTCTCGACATCCTCAGCGCTGACTGTTGGCCGACTGCTTTGCACGGCCTTGACAAAGTCCTTTAATACTAATGGCGGTTCTGCTAGATCCTCGCTCTTAACATCGACCCAAGTCATTTCTTGCGCGCCCTTGTCACCGGGACTGCACGGTGTCAGTTTCTTCTTTTGCACCAGCTTCTTCTCGCCTGTCGCTTCGTCCTCCTCAGTTACAGCCACATCGATCCACTTGTAATGCGTCGCCATCTGAATCTTTCGTACAGGCTGCATGAGCGCGTCGTTAACAGCGATACTGATATCGGAACCGCTGTAGCCCTCCGAGATTTTGCCGAGGTGACGGTAATCCCCCGGTTGTAGATCGCAGGGTGTGGTTCCGACAGCGATTTGGAACATTCGCTGGCGGGATGCAGCGTCGGGCAGGGCGATGTGTATTCTTCGTTGGAAACTGAAAATATTTATACATCAGCGTGTGTTCCGAAGGAAACCGTTCCTGAGTATAACTTACCGTCTACGGATGGCGCCGTCTAGCTGCCAGGGAATGTTGGTAGCACCGAGTACCAAAACTCCGGTAGAGTCGTTGCCGACACCGTCCATTTGCACTAACATTTCTGTTTTTATTCTCCTACTAGCTTCGGATTCTCCTTCACCTCTGCTACCGCAAAGAGCGTCTAGTTCGTCGATGAAAATAATCGAGGGTTTATTCTCTCTCGCCATGTTGAATAATTGTTTCACGAGCCTGTCGGGTATCTTTGTATTAGCGTCATAGATCATGGAACAACTGCCTAGTTGATAATTTCGCAAAATCCATACCTTTCGGACTCTCCCATCCATTTGCTAACAAGATCACTACTGCTCACGGAGAAGAAAGTGCTATTCGCCTCCGTCGCCACGGCCTTTGCCAGGTAACTCTTACCGGTACCCGGGGGCCCGTATAGCAAGATACCCTTCCATGGTTTCCTCTTACCTGTAAACAGGTGGGGAAATTTGATGGGTAATATAACCGCCTCCTTCAAGGCCTCTTTGGCTCCTTCCAAACCAGCAACGTCCTCCCACCTAATGTTTGGCTTCTCCGTCAGGATTGCACCAGCTAAAGCACCTCTCAACTTCTTCGAGTCGGAGTCTAGCTCGTCATCGTCACCCTTTGCTCTCCCCCCAGACCCGGATTCCTTGCCGTTCGCACCTATCGCCTTGGGTTTCTTTTTGGTAGATTCGTCGGCGAGATGCGTTTTCAGCTTTTCGGCGCGTTCCATATATTCTGCAGCTTTTTGACGGATGAGTTCTTTCGATTTCGGGTTCTTCTCCCCTATTATATAGCGCTACGTTAGCTTTTACGAATATCACGAGTGTAATTTTGGTATGAAGGTGTCTGTAAAGACGGGGGTAGGTGTATCGGAGAATGAACCGTACATTTGAGAGCTAGCATGAATAGATTCAAAGCATCGTAGTAGCCTTGGTATGCCTTCTCGTAGTTTTGGGCGGTGTCTTCCTCAATGGCCTTCTTAACGGCTTCTATAGCCCGACTGAGGAAGTCTGTAGTCATACTGATGGTTCGGACGATCGGCTTTTCGGTCGAGGTGAAGGGGCGGGTATGGAACGGACGGAGGTTTTTACGGCGTCAGCTGGTGGAGGAGCTAAGCTTCGTGGATGAGCAACGGTAGAGGGCCGGTCGTATTCGAGCGAGAGAGCCTCAAGAAGGGACGTGAAATAACAGATCGAAGTGACCTAGATGGAGTGAGGAGGTATTTGCCGTCGTTCCGAGTAGGCTTCGAAGGGGTACGTAATACTGCGGGCGGTCGTTTGTGCAGAAACTAGCCAGCGAGAAGAATGATGACGAGTGAACAAGAGAGCAAGCAAGACGAGGGGAGAGCGAGCTCAAGTGCAGTTAATCAACTAGTGCGCATGGGCCACTGCCATGGATGGTTGGATGGATGGGTTGGGGTCGAGTAGAGGTTGCATCGTAGTATTAATCCAACAACACCGCTTGTTTGCACCGCTTGGCTGAGAAACTCAACCTGCTCGTCCATCTTTATTACTAGGTGCATCTCGTATGTCGCATCCTTACCACCTGACTAGGCATCTGATCAAATCTCTCTTTCTCTATTTCCTTCGCTCTCTCATTCTTTCCCTTTCACGGCGTTTGGAAGCCGTTTGCAACACGATAGATATGGCGACTCTGCAGCAGTTGTCGGACGAGTACACTGATCTCCAGAAAAGTAAACCTCGTGCCCCCACTATTTCCACCATCCCACCTATATAATGCTAACATGAAAGCTTTGGATTAGAACTACAAGAGGTCATCGAAGCCCGTCAGCGTCTAGACGCACAGCTCTCGGAGAACAAGGCCGTCCAAAAAGTATACCAGTCCTGCCAGAGTTTTTTTACTCGACAAAGATTCCATCCCGCGATGCTGATACGGCCCGCTTCTGAAAACAGGAATTCGCATCTCTCGATGCTGATGCCAACATTTACAAGCTTATCGGTCCGACGCTGATCAAACAAGAAAAGAGCGAGGCGATAATGAATGTCGATAAACGATTAGATTTCATCGAGAAGGAAATGTAAGCAGAATTGAGAACATGAGGTTACTACTCATGTTTGGAAATGCTGGCTAACCTCTTCACGTTCATATTAGAAAGCGGATAGAAGGGCAGATTACTGAGTTTTCGGAAATCAGTGAGAAGAAGAAGGGAGAAATAATGCAGCTTCAGATTCAGAGTCAGGCGCAAGGCCAATCATAACGGAGCTTCCTCAACTATCGAAAATATATCCCTTACATATGGCGTAGGTATCGAAAAGTTATGGTTGTAAATATAATCGATGTGGCATTTACATATTTTAATATATAAAGGTTTGATGCATGTTCCATGGTAAGATCTATCTTCGCATTGGAGAATATCGCACATGATAGATAAAGGTATATGATAAAGTAAATTACTCTGAGTATAAGAGACTAAACGCTAGATTTATCCTTCTTGTGCTTCTTCTTCTCTTTCTTTCCTTCTTCAGCTTTACTTTTATCCTTCTTGTCCTTTTTGGATTTCATCTTCTCTGCTTTGGGTTCTTCAGTATGTTCCTCGTGCTTATCTGTTATAACACCCTTCTCTACTATCTTTGACTTCTTTTTCTTCTTCTCCTTTGATGATTCTACAGCTTCGCTTTCACTCTTTTTGACCTTCTTTGGAGTCGGCGCCGCAGCACTAATATCATCCATGACTACATCCTCTACATCCTCACCATCCTCTTGGATTAGGTCTTTCCGTGGCAGAACTGCCTCGTTGATGTTGAGATCGGATTCAGCCCCATAACCGGCTGGCATGAATCTCATCTTCAATCCTTCCGGCTGCGCTCTAGGGGGAGGGGGTAAAGCCTTCTCCGTTGCTTTGTTTGACTGTGTAGATGGAGGAGCTTCCGTTATCGCATATTGTACTGTAGGTGTAACTGAGGCTATGGGTAGTACTGATTAGCGCCCGCGATCCCTGGGATTCGAGAAGATAATTATTGGCAACATACCTAATTGATACCCTTTCTTACCCTCCCTCGGCACTATCAGTCTCATACTCGAGCTGACAGAATCCGCTGATCGTCGAATTGTAAACTTCTTCTCTCCGGCTTCGATTGTCTCGCCTTCCAGTCCACTATGAAGCTTTATCTTCTTTACATCGGAGAAATTGAAATTTGAAGGTGTTGTGAAGAGGAATATTTGTTTTCCTTGCAGCGAGGATGGAATGGAGCTTGAGGATGTCGACTCGAGTGGTAAATATCCGGGCGGGACGTCTCGGTCGAGAGGTAGTTTGAAAGTATCGGTATTTTTCGACTTTGAAGATTTAGTTGGCTTTGAATATTCACTTTCGCTCTCTTCGTCTTCCTTCTCCGACAATTCTTCTTCTGATTCGCTGCTTCTGTTTCAATGGATTAGCGCATGCTGGGTATAACTCGAGCTTCCAGAAAGCAACCATACTCTTCACTCGATTCTTCCACCACTTCTACAACCTTCTTGCCCTTCTTCTTCTCAGAAGCACTAGCGGTTTCCTTTTCGCCAGCACCTTTCCCAGAACCATTGGCCTTCTCCGTTCCATCTCTATTTCTTTTTTTCGATGTTTTCTCGGCAGATTTTGGAGTTGCCGCTTTTTTTGACGGCGCATCGGTCATCTGCTCATCACTGTCGTCTGAATCGTCGATGTACTCGGATGATTTCGGGGCTTTAGATTTGGAAGGATTAGGCGACTTTGAATTCGGGGCGAGCGCAACCCTAGTGGTCGATTTCGAAGGCATCGCAGCGGAATTCGGGTGGTTGACGTTCGAGATGGTCTTTGGTTTTCGGCTGTGTCGAGGGCTCAACTTTTTTTTCTGTTTCGCGTGGACTCGACACGAGGTCTGAGTTCGGCAGGGATCTTAATCACCTCTCTTCAAAAAACTTCGAAAACCGACATCACTATTTCGCGCACATGTCGAAGAGGACCAGCGATAGTAAAGTAAAAGGTACCGTCCCCAGATTCAAACTCTATCACTCATGATTCTATTACTAATACCGAACCACAGCGCCTCTCAGCGCACTTGCTGCCAGACGTTTGCGCCAACAGCAACTAGCAGCGGAAGCAGAATCAGCACCATCGACACCCAAGAGCCTTTCTCCGTCTGTTACCCCGGCGGTGGAAAGCGCGCCGGTTATCGTCAGTAAAGATGCACCGAATGGCAATCCTCTAAATCAACAAAATGCAGCCTCACCGTCAAAACCTCTTGAAACAGAAACTTTGGAGGCGGCGGACGTGAACAGTGTTATTTTACCACGGTAAAAGCTCATGTACATGCACTCGAGCCCAAATTGAAAAGTATACTCTAACGAGAAATATAGTCAAATCTCGAATTTCACGCAGATCGATGAGAATTACATTTACGATGCATCAAAGGCCGAAACGACCGTTAAATTGCGCCGCGGGGAGTCTTTAGTCGTACAAGGAGAATTTAGAATGATTGTTGTATCTGGTAGCGTCTCGATATATGGTGCTGTCGTGGAGGCTTCATCTTCACTCAATATAGTTGCACCGGGTTCGCAAGCGTTGCCGGTCATAGAGTGTTCACCCAAGTCAAAAAAGCGAAAAGTTGAGAAGCCATCAGCTAGCTCCAACGAATACGATGCGATATTCCTCCTGAAGAGTACTCGAACTGGATTGGGTTGTGTAGGAAGGATTTGTCCACGCTTCGATAATATCTGGAAACCATCGTTGATTTCTACCACAATTAAATCAGAATCATCAGAATCATTCACACCTGTAAGATTCTGAAATTCAGAGAGCCCGTATATCATCAATTCTAACTTGAATATAGATCCTCACATCGCCGCAATCAACACCGATCCTCGCAATCCCTCCGACCTGGCAATCCACAGTAACATCCCTATCCTCTACAAAACAATCACCAAAGTCAATCTTTATAGTTGGCGGGAAATCTGTGGGGAAATCCACATTCAGCCGGTTCCTTTTAAACGTCATAATAACATCTCAATCCCCTTCACGCGCGATAGTATACCTCGATCTCGACCCCGGACAACCGAGCTTCACACCGCCATGCATGCTCTCACTGCACAAAATCACTTCTCCGATTGTGTCCCCTTCATTCGCAGTATTCACTTCTACAGAAATTATACGACAGCATCATATGGGGTACACGTCTCCCCGCGAAGACCCGAAGTATTATCTTCGATGCGCGAGAGACTTGATACTCGAATATAGGAAACTAGCAGAACAAGGCGAGAAACTCACTCTCGTAGTGAACACCTGCGGATGGATCAAAGGAATGGGACGGGAATTGTTCCAAGAGTTGGTTCTGATTTGTGAACCAACGGATATGGTTGGACTAGGTGAGGTTGACGGCGTCCTTGCAGAAATTATCCCACCGGCAGCAGCAACCAATATCAAAAAACATGTTTTGGAGGCAGCGGGACTTGGCGGCGTTTCCAATTCCAACTCCAGCACCGCGAGTTTGAAGAACGGGGTCGGTAATAATCAACAATTATTCACAGCTGCGGATTTGAGGATGCTGCAGACAATAGCTTACTTTCATCACCTTCCGAAGACACCCGACGCCCAGACAGTTTCTTTTGATTTCGAAAGCCATCTCACTGCTATACCGCCTTTACTCGCCAGGTACAAGGGTGTAAACAAGGTGATCGATGGGATTACAGTGCTTGATGCAGATATCACCGCAGAGTTCGCATTCACAGCAATCAACGCTACAATTGTGGCGATAAATTTGGTAAAAGGGGACGATAAAGTGCATCCAGTGGTAGAATATCTAGATGCTGTATACGCCGGTAATGGTGATGTGGTGCCGTACATCCCTTCTCGTCAATTCGATGGTACAAGCGTGCTTTTACCCGCTGAATCGACATTCACAATCGGACTAGCTATCGTGAGAGGTGTAGATGAGGAAAGGGGACAGTTACAATTATTGACGCCGATATCAGACGGAGAGTTGAATCGGTGGATTGACGAAGGGTACAAGATTATGTTGACGAGAGGGAGAGATGAGATGCCGGTGTGGTTGGCGTGGGATTGGAGGGATGTACCTTTGCAGAAGCAGAGACGGAGAGGCACGGGAGTGGAGAAGATGCCTTATTTGGACTTTGTGGTTGGTGGGCAGGTTACCGGCAAGGGTGCAAAGGAGTGGAAGGTGAGAAGGAATATTATGAGGAGGAGCCAACATCGACGTTAGCGGAGGTAGACATATAGTAACATATGCAACTAGTGTTTTCAGAACCGCCCGTTTTTTGAGGGATTTGCGGTATTGAAATGGGAAGCCATTTTGATTGTTGCAAATGGACGGCACGAGATTTTTACAATTCGGTGTGTACTGTCTACGGAGTCTACATTTGATTGGAAGCGAATAGAAGCGATGTGAAGCAAATGAATTCGAATGGATGGAGCAATATGCCTTTGCGCAAGCTTGCAGGATGGCGCTAAGATTTCGAAAGTCAAGCTGAAAACAAATCAAAAGAAGCCATCACGGACTAGCTACATGAAGTCGCTGATCGGAGAAAGTCTTCGCAACGAGGATGGCCTTGAATTGGATCCCGACTAAGATATTCTTTCAAGGCAGAAAAAAGTCCGGGCCCGGTTCCATCGGGTCCACTATCTGCAAAGACGATGGACTAGTTTAGTACAAGCGAGGAGTGGGATCACGCATGTTTTCTTGATAACCAAGCCGTGCCTCTCCAACGCTCACATGTCTTGGTGCTTTCCTAGACATGTACTTCTTCCTTTCACCATGATTGAAAGGTCACGTCTCATCGCGAGACGGGATACCATCCAATCCAGTTCAATATTCCAAACCTCGGGAGCCTCAAAGGAATGTGTTGAAACAAAGTTGGAGTCCAGATCATTTTACAGTGCCTCATACAGTATACGAAGCGGTTAAAGGTGATATCTTCCATATCAATATATCCCAGTATATTGTGAGTAATCACATTTTGTCCACGCTTCATTCCTCGAGATGCAACTCCTGAAGCTCATGGTTATCGATAATGTGCCCATAGCTCGATTTGATGATTAAAAATCCGCACATCCGGTACCATGCGAAGCTAATGTGTGATCTCAAGATGCATGCAGCGATCAATATATAATGGAGGCGTCGCATGCCGTTCCCTCCTTGCTTTAACGCTGCCTGCCTGCCTTGCTTTTGAAAGTTCCATTCCATTACATGATCATATCTATTACGATCCTCGAATTTTGAAGGAGTCCTCCCGTTTGGCTTTAGTTTTCTGTGGCGGCTGCATTTGGCTTCTTTATTTTCGCAAGCAGACGCCCCGAAGTAATTATTGGGCATAGCTAGAACGCTCCACGATCGATCGTTGAACGCAGAGAAAAACGATGCGACAGTCTGATTGGCCAATGTGTGCAGCAGACCATTCTTCCAATGGCTAGTCTTGTCTGCCTGCGTCTTTGCTCGTCCTTGCGCAGGATCGTCGATTGGGCGAGATAACCATGCGAAAAGAAGATGGTACATTTCTCTGCTCTTTCTGAACGTTGATTTCGACTCGTGGGCAGGAAGAAACAATATTCGCACATGTGACGACACAACCCTACACAACAGGCGAGCAACAAGCTTCCCCGGTCATAGAAATTAAAAGACAAGTGGGGAACTACAGGAACCCAAAAAAATCCTTTTGCGGGTTCCGATGAAAAGAAAAAAAATTGTGGAAAATAAGAAAACTTTCCGAAGAAGCAAAAATACAAAAACCGTTCAAAAGGTTTCAGGAATCAAAAGACGGGCTTTGATGTTAATTCGAATCGAGATGGTGGTGTGGAACCTCCTCCTGTCGCCCTTCGAAGCTAAGGGTTGCAAAACTGACAGCTTGGGTTTGAAGAATCAAGGAAAGTGGCTTGGAACAAACGGCTTTTTCTCTTTAATTTCTTGGAGTTTGGGACAAGTTTACTGGAACCGCGGATGCGGGTACAAGTGAACGGTGGGCGATGTGGGTTCGCAATCTCGAGAGTTCTTTGAGGATGCAGATGCGGTGGTGTGTGTGGGTGTGCGGGTCGTCGAAAGGGCTGGGCGCTGGTGATGTAGCTTGCAAGCTCCAACTTTCTCTCGACGAGGAAAAAAACTTCGCCGAAGTGGAGCTAGGTAATGCTCGACAGGTACAGTACGTGTTTGGATCAATCCTTTCTTCACACATTTTCCGCGCAGCTCACTTAGAGAACTCGTTGAAAACTTTGAGACGAAGGATTTGGGTTTCGGTGAGCTCGTGATGCCTAGTGATGCATCTCTGGAGTCTCGAGTAGTCATACCGAGGGACTGATAATGATGACTGTTGCTCGTTCGCAAGGCAGCATTCAACGAACGGACGAGCTCGCGGGCCGGAGTTTGGATGCGCTTTGAGAAGTTTGCTTAGTTTATGAGAACATGGCACTTTCGGTGTTTAGTCATGAATTCTTCATCACGGCCGGAGGCGGAGATGCCGAACTAGTTTTAGCGTTTTAAACTAAACTGGAGCTTCTTGGCTAGCTAAGTTGGGACTGTTGTGTATTTTAAAGTGATATGCTTTTAGTACGCATATTAAAAACTCGTTTTGGTTTTTAGCCGTTGATATTCTGCTGCCGCTAGCACAGTGTTGAGGAAATCCAATTTATATTGGCGAGCCGATGGATTTGAGTCAGTGACTATTGTTCCGGCGAGTGGGTAGTAATCCCATAGATAGCCGCGAGACAAATCGAGGCGGTGAACCTTAAGGTCCGCCGGATTCGACATCGTCAGGATCTGTAATCAGCGTAGTATGATTCGAGAGAGCCATGAAGGGATTAACCAGTATATTCGACTCTTTCGGATAAACAGCTGATTTAATGTGCAACGACACACAACATTCGATGAATCCGATAGGACCCACAAGATAGCCGGTAAATGATCGATTTTTAGAAAAATTGTACATGTACCAAGGAATCCTTGAATGTGTGACGGTAATGTCTAGTGATACCGCGTACCAGGGAAGGTAGTCGATGTTTTTCTTTTGGAGGCACAGAACAGGCATGATCTTTGAATCGTGCATATGGCTTGCAGAGTTGACTATCTCATAGAATAATGCTAGCTAACGGCCTATTTTCTTGAAAATGGGTTCTCGGCGCTTTTGGACTTGATACATCCTCATATATTGCTTTTTGAATGCTGTGAAGTACTGATTTAGTAGCACATGTACCTACCCGCGTTGGACAACTTTGGGAGCGATCCTCGACGGCCTTTTGGACCAAAGTGTCTGGGTACTCGAGCCTCATTCGTTCATTCGTCTGATAAAGAGCATGGGCTTGACTTTCTGGCTGCAGTATGCATGATGACCGTTATCTCTTGGAGATATATTTTGTGAAAAGTTGCGTTTTTGTGAACAGTCGATAGTACAGAATTCAAGAGGTTGGCGAAGTGGAGTGTATCGCTACATATTATAGACGTACACCAAACATCCAAGACATCTCGAATTGGAAATGGCATGATTCGGGTTCAGAGACATTCGAACTGATATAGACGAAGCTAATGTGTGTGGTACACAAAATCTCGAAATTAACTGAACTTCGAATTCGGGGCCGTCTGTCAGCGATATCGAAGTTGGAAACCTTGTTCGGGTTTCAATAATTATATTATACTATCGAATAAGAGGATACACGATCCTCGTATTATAAATCCTTACACAAGTGCGTAGCACTAGCTATTACTATTTCAGCGTTCCTCTTCCTCGATCGATCGAAGAATGATTGCAGACGGCACGACTATTCACCGCATCAATAATATAATCATGATTTTAACGTTCCGGATGATCGGGTCCGTGGGTGCATTCCTGAACGTCGACTTCGTTCTTGTCCATTCTAGCCGGAGATATCTATCAAAAAGCACCGTTTTCACCGAAACACCTACCGAAACGCCATATCATATGCGTTATCTAATTTTACTCTTCAATATCTGGAATAAATTGATTGGCAAAAAGAACAGATATAACAACCAGCCAATCCAGTTCGCTTCGATAGTTAGGCTGATGTATTTGATGCTCGAATGCAACTGCAAGCCATTGGTCCATTTTCGCCCTTCTAGAACTCCTGGTGTCGCAAGCTGGTTGCTGTTCTGCATGCAATAATATTCTGCAGTAGCAGTGTTTCTCTTTTTATCCAACGGGTATATTCTGATAATCGATAGCTCAACCCGAGCCACTCCAATCAAATACATTTGATTCAACCGGGATCTACTAGTCACGAGTCGGAGAGCTGGGGTTCCTTTTTTGCTGTTCTTCATCTGAAGAAACAGGAAACCCTGGAGACAGTGCTGTGCAGTTCGACGGGGAGGGAAAATACGGAAGAAATCAGCGAATATCTGGAGAAATAACAAGCAGCGACAGGGGAATTCTCTCGATCCGCCGCCGCCGTCAAGGTTCTATTCTGAGGGATATCGTGAAACGGACATATATACAGATCACAGTCAGCGAGGGACTTTTTGGATTTCTGTCTGTCGTTCCACGTAAAGCTGGGTTTCGAGAAAGAAGAAAATAAAAGAGAGGTAAGATGCCAATTGGCAAGCTGCACATTTGATTTGCTATGGCATTGTCAACTCGAGGATTGTCATTGGAGCGCTTTTTGGTTTTTCGCGAGTCTGTCCATATTGCTTTCTTCCAACAACCCCAGCTGCAGTCGAGGAGTTTATCAAATCAATGCGCATGTGGGAATTTCGTCTGGTCTGCTCCTGCAAATAATCAAGGCGACAGTCTTGCTTTGGCGAGGGGCAGCGCTGTTCTCGTTTCCTTTCTTCCATTAATTTTGACATGTGTCTGACTGTCGACGGTTTTTTCATCTGAACCTGACAGGGTATTTGCTATCGTGGAAATATCAAACTGGATATGTCTATTCAGTGCGAAATATACGAGGCACGGACTAGAAGGTTCGAAGGGTCTTGTCCCTCTCGATTTCTAAAACACATTTCCCTTGCGCCTCGGTCCGGCGGACACACGAGGAAGATTGCGGGCTCGGGACGAATAGACTTCGAAATGGGCCCTTTTCTTCGAACCCTTTGACTTAATTGTCTTTGCGGGGCATAACATGTGGTAAGGTTGGAGGCGTCGACAAGTTACTCTACGTGCACTTGTGATGCTTTAGCTTTCGTCGCCCTAGCGCAAGGGTAGCGCCAGAGGCTCGCCTTTCTTTCACAGGAGAAATCGAAGGATGTGTCTGTGCTCCCACCCCCCTTTCAATTCCGTATTCCGAGTGAGTTTGACAGACATTACACGAAGAGAGAAAGTGTGTCGATGAAGAGAGAGAGAGAAGAAGAGTGGTGTGGGAAAGACCATGTATGACTGCGGGTTACCAACAAGCCCAATCCCAGCTGTGGGCTGTCCAACTTTTTGGGGAGCTTTTTTCCTTTGCTTCGCACGATCCAATGCAGCACAAGACGGACCCTGGTCTAGTCATAAAAGGTTCAAGTTTGTACTTGAGCTTCGTACCTCGTACTATGTACCTTTTTTCTTCTCTGAGTCGACGATTGTTTCTTCTTGGTTTGTATTCTGCAACAACGACCGACGCTACTGGATGTCTGGCTAGCTATCCGCCAATTGACGAGCCAGCTCCCCGGCCTCGTGTGCTAGCGTGTGTTCAATCCGCTAGCCTGGAGCGTCTGTGGAGGAAGGAGGTTGCAGTCGCTATCCTGTCCTGGAAGGGTCCTTAGAGCTGGGAGCTGCTGCGGAGGGTGTGGAGGATACATTTTAATAATTTAAAAAAGATGGTGTGGGCCTTTCGATTCGAGGGAAGGACTAGGAAGAACCTCCAGCAACAGCCCAGCAGCCCCGAGCAGCCCCGAGCAGCCCTTCAAGCAGCTCGCCCGACTAGCGTGTGTGGTGGTTGTTTGGTAAGAGTGATGGCATTGTGTGTAGTCTGAAGGGTGTGTGGGCGGTGGATGGGGTGGGAATTAATAAGGCCCAACGTCCATCGAAGAAGGAAGAAGCCTTGCCTGGTCTCGTTCTTTTCCTCTTACGCTATCACATCCATTGTTCGTCCCTGCGCATCAACAACCACCACCATCAACCACCGCATCTCCCCTCTCCCTTTCACCATCATCACCACCCTCTTCTCCTCATCCTCTTCATCGTCTTCTTCATATTCTCCTTTCTCTCTATCTCCCTCTAAATCTTATTTTTGTTTTATTGTACGGTTCGTTTTAATTGAGACGGAATCTTATAGACGGTCCTGCTATATATCATCGCAACAACACCCTCTCAACCTCGTCGTCACTTGGGCAAAATTTTGCCACCATGGACTTCATCGTAAGTGTACCCGGTCAATTCCTACAAATTCGATACTATCATCTTCGTCTTGTCTGTGGATTGCTACTAGTCACGGCACTGCGATTGCTGTTCTTTCATCACATCTTGTAAAATTTTCATCGGCAGAAACTCTAACGTTTTTGCGATCAAACCTTCTAGTTCTCCCTCGCACACTTTTGCGAAATCCATGGCCCGACATCCATTCTCTGCACTCAACTTCTCCCCCCTTCTTGCCAAATATGCTCGACGACAATAGGCCCCTACGTCGGATATTCGAGTGACGACTCCCCTCCGACATCCACTCCGACATCTTCCCCTCCATCGCGTGCCGGTTCCGTAAAGAGATCTTCTCGATCGTCCAACTACTACCTCTCTGGGTCTTCGATATCCCCGAATACCTCGCCTGTCGCGACACCTCCTCTATCTCCCAAACCCGGCCATGCTTCGCTTTCCGGATTGGCCAATCAATCGCTCTTGTCAACTGCTTCTTCGGGACTTTCCGACACATGTGCCAATTGCAACCTCAGCTTGCCCAAGAACCTTCACGAGAGATTGCCGCTAAAGGATGGTAAGAAGGTACCGGTCTTACGTTCGAAAGAGGTAGTCTTGGCCGGAGGCAGTATGGAAGAGAGACGGCGACATCAGATGGAAGCAGAGGCGCAGCAACATGCTCAGCAGAAAACACAATACGGACACGGAAGGCGGCAATCTTACTATCAACCCAGAAGGCCTGCTACATCCGACCATGAGGAGCCCTATATGCAGCACCACCCTCGGAGACGTTCACTTTCGTCGGCCTCCTCGTCCAACTCGTCATCCAAGTCCAACCTCAATGATGAAATCGACTTTCCTTCAAACGCATCCGAGGAGAGCCAGGAGCTGTACGACAAATTCGACGCTTACATCCCACCTCACAACCACAACCTCACATACCTTTCCACTCGTTTTCCATCAGCGCCTGAAAAATTCGCAGCGCTGAGGAGAGCTTGTGTTAGGACACTTTCGTGTGAAGCGTTGCCTGGGCAGACGGGCCCTATTTTTGTCGGTGACGAGGCAGCAGGACACACGATTGCGTACGTTTTCCGGCTGGTGGACCCTAAGATTCGAAGTAACCGTCGGACGTATGCCCTTCTCTGTCTCTGTCCCGATGTTAAGAAGATAGTCGCAGCCTACGGTTATATCACCTCGGTATTCGAACAGCTGGTCACCCGTATCAAGGGCCTTGCATCGGAAGCTTCCCGTCCGGTATCTCCGAATCCCCACGACCAAGTCCGACAGGAGCTATCCAGTTCTACCTTCATCAAACACAGCACGTGTCCGGACGGGTTCCTCAGACGCCCGGCGAGAGTGGAACGGGGCAAGGATCTCGCAGAGCTCGTGGGCCGGGAGCAATTGTTCGTTGAGGTTCACGCTTGTTTTGCTACTTTGCTCGGGGCGCTTGCCAGACGGTTTGGATGCTTGGATGCAAGTGTTCCTGTACTCTCTACGTCTCTGACCTCTCCATATGCCGGTATTCCTGGCAGCGTGACCTCGGGTAGACTGACGTATGATGAGAGAGAGGGCGAGAGAGTAAGAAGGGAGAGAGCGGATATGAGGCGAGGTGTTTATATCTAAAACTCTCCCTTTCTCCCTTTTTTTTCTTTTCCGAATCTTCTCTTTCCTCGTGCATCGGTATATACCCGGGTGGGTTATCTTTGTTGATATGTTTGGTGCTACTTGTTCTCTCTCATTGCTGCGGTTTAGCGAAAGAAAGTGCCCTTTTCTTCGAATGGTGCGAATGTTTTCTGGGTTTTCATTCAGGTGTCGGTTTGGGGTATTCTCTTCGGCTTCAAAAAGCAGTGGTCCGGTTCCTTTTCTTTTCTTTTCTATTAATAATTCCTGTAATATCTTGGGTTATGTTTGGCGTTGTTGCTTGAGTTTTTATGAGTTCTATTGATTTCTTTAGATGGTCTTTCTTTTCTTTTAGAGTTCTTCTTCTCACATTTGATTTTGGTTTTTGGGGTTCTATTCTTTCAATCTTTTTTCAAGTTTTCTTCTTATGATTATGACCGACGACTTATGATGCTTCTTCTTCCTTGTCAAAAAAATTCTTCTGTACACATCTGCCTCCGAAAAGCTAACGAAAAGAACAGAGAAAAAGTCAGCGAAAAAGCTAAAAGCTAAAAGATACTGTTGAGATGGGAATCAACAGTGAAATGAAAAAGTCAAAAAATTGCATACGAAAAGAGAAAAGCCGGGAAAAGTTGAAAAGAGCAGATGGGTTTCTTTATTACTGACCCTATTATTTTATCATCATTTTATGGTTATGACTTTTTTTTAATGGGAATGTATATTTTGACTAGTGATGTTATTAAAAAATTTTTAATGAAGTTATATGATGGTGTATCGTTGATAGATATCCCTCCCGTGTCTTGTTCGCATGCAGTTCGTATGGCCAGTTGAACGTGAGAATCGAAACGGGTACCAGAATGAATGTGAGATGAAATAAACCCTTTAATAAATATATATATATATATATATATATTATACTCGGAGGGAGTGGTATGACATCGGATATATATAGGGAAGGATGGTGTCATGGCGCCTTGGGTGCGAGGAAGCACGTAATTACTGCACGAAATATCCAGGGATTCCCAATATATCCAGAATTGACGAATGAGTTGGAAACCACTTAGGTCATCATTATATAAAATATTTTGTTGTAGGAGCCCCGTAATATGCCAGGGAGTCTGTACGATATCATGTATTGGGCGGTCTTTGATTTCTATTTGAATATATAGTGAATGATCTTGGCTTGAGTCGATGTAATGAACGTATGATTTCGTCTCCAGTCGGACTTTGCATGTCGACACTGTTCTGCCACGGACCGGCCGGACTAGGCCAAACAAGGGGAGATTCTAAAAGATCGGAGGCTCGTATCGGGATCTCGGGTCTTTCATGATTGATGTTTCTAAAATTGACTTTGATTGCTTTTTGGTTCAGGTTATATGTAAGGTCAACTTGAATGGAAGGGCCGATGCAGCTTGAGCAATCAATCAATAATGAAGAAAGGCGTGTTTGAAAACGATAACGGACGAGATGAATGAATGAATGAGAATGGTTTGTTAGTCAGGATCCAATCGATCCTGCCGGTTTGTACAGACATCAGGATGTTTATCAGCCCGCTCTACATTTCCATGAAGCTTCAATGTTAGTCCTATCTTCGTCGCAATTTCATCGTCCTGGCCGGTGGTGAGAGATCTGGAACCGACTGACGGATTAGATTTGGGGGCCCTGTGTCTTTAGCGGCGCGAGTTCGAGTTTCTTCGCTCAGTTCAAGCTTTTTCGCTTGTTAGCTAATAATTAAAATAAATATAAAAATATTCCCCGCTGCTGGCTGGCTGGTCTGGGCTGGGCTGTTGTTTTTTTATTTGCAGAGGAACCAACCTTCCCATCCGAACTGAGGAGCAGCATCCTCACGCAACAATCATCACGACACCAACCAACCAACCAACCAACAACATCGTCATCGTCATCACCTTCAACCGTTCCATCGCTCAACCATCATCCTCATCATCATCGCTGGAATCCCCCTCCTCTCTCTACAGCCCCTCACTGGGTCACACTCAAATTCACATTCCTCAGTCGCCTTCCTCAATCGCCTTCTCTCATTCCTAACCAAACTCCCCTGTCCTCCGTCTCCATCTCGCTTTCTCCCTTCTCAATTGGGACTCCGGATCCGAACTCTCCCTGCCTCGCGACACCTCCCAGGAATTTTTCCAGAGCAACAAATAATTAAAAAAACCCATTCGAGCCTCATCCGCCCTGGACGACTTCACGTGTCTCCTCCCACATTGTCTTCAACCGCTCGATATACCCCGCCGACCCTGACCACCAGTAACGATAGATACACCCGTCGCCGCACTTATCAAACCCTTCACGATAACACGATAACAGAAGAGCGAAAACTAAACCACAAGAACACGGAAACTAAACAACAAGAGAGATTGAGACAGAAGAACGAAAGAAACCCACTACCGAAAGGGGGGCTGGGTATATAGTTCTATCATTTCCATCATGCTTCTCACATTCCCCCCTTCGACCCGATTTCCGGTCACGATCACCCAAATCCATTTCGCGCAGCACGCCGAAGTTAAGAAACTCCAGGCGATCTTCACTTACTCCTACAAGTCGCTGATAACGGAAGATAACGAAGATGGCGAGGAAGTCCAGCGGGTCACGGATATCATTTCCAAGTTTGAGACGCCGGTTGGAGGCAAGATTGTGAAATGGATGGTGGGCAAGGGCTCGACTGTTACTTCGCCGTCGTAAGCTTATTTCATATCCTTTTGCTATAGTTAGATTCCTAGAGCGCTGACTATATGTCCTCCTTTTCTCTCGCTGGCGATTGATTGTAGTACGGGGATAGTGGAAATTGAGGAACCTTGCCCGCATCCTGTGGTTTGGAATAACCAATGTGCTGTGTGTGGTATGGACTTGTCAGAGTAAGTGTGCTAAGCTTTCAAATGATGCTAGCGATGTCTTGTCGGATGCTTTTCTGACAACTACCTTGTACAGACAAACATACATCAACTTCCATAACATTGAAACCGCAAACATCAACGTCACCCACGATAATACGGGGTTGAAGATTAGTAGAGGGGTACAGTAGCCTAATTCCCGTATCTCAACGTTGTCACATTTATTAATCGGATTGCATACGATATTAGGAAGCGGAAAACATCGAAAAGGAAGCGAAAAAGCGATTACTATCATCGAAAAAATTATCGCTCGTCGTCGATTTGGATCAGACTATCATCCAGGCCACTGTGGACCCTACAGTCGGCGAATGGAGGGATGACCCTTCCAACCCCAACTACCATGCCGTGAAGGATGTCGAAGCATTCCAGCTCCTAGACGAAGGCGCGGGAGGAAGAGGTTGCTGGTATTATGTTAAACTCCGACCCAGTCTCAAGCGATTTCTTGAGAGTATATCGAAACTCTACGAATGCCATATTTACACCATGGGAACGAGAGCGTACGCTATGAGCATAGCCAAGATTGTCGATCCGGAAGGCCATATCTTCGGGGAGCGGATACTGAGCAGAGACGAGAGCGGGAGTTTGACTTCGAAAAGTTTGGAGCGCTTATTCCCGGTTGATACCAAGATGGTGGTGATCATTGATGACAGAGGTGATGTGTGGAAGTGGAGCGAGAATCTCATCAAAGTTACGCCTTATGATTTTTTCGTAGGGATTGGAGATATCAACTCGAGTTTCCTACCGAAGAGACATGACTATCAGCTCGCGCAGCAGGCAACCGCTGTTGCGAACGCGCAAAAGAGCGACGATCCACCAGTAATCAACCCGGAACAACTCACGGCACCACCTCCGATGCCCACCAACGGGACGGAAGATACTCCGATGATTGATCCTATAGAGGAGAAGAAGGATGAAAACGAGGAGGAGGACGCTGGAGTATCGCCGCTCGAAGCTCTGGTGGAGATGGGAGGCGGTGATGATCCGGATATCCTTGCGGAACAAACGTCGCGCCAAAACGAAACGCTGACAGCGCAGCAGAAGGAGCGACCCTTGGCTAGGAAACAGGAGGTGCTGGATAAGCAGGATAGCGATAGTGTCAGCAATCACTCAAACAACGGGGATACGAACAGCGATAGCGGCCATCGGCATAATCTGCTGCATGACAACGATAACGAGCTGGAGTATCTGGAGAAAGCGCTTACGGAAGTTCACCTGGAGTTCTTCGAAGAGTATCAGCGGAGGCTGGTGGCTAGCAAAGGAGGGAGAGTCGCTCAAGTTAGGGGAGGGAAAGGGCCGAAGAAGCTGGCTCATCATGGTGATGGTGATTATCTGAGTAACGTACCTGATATCAAGCATATTATGCCTCGTATGAAGAGACGAGTCTTCGATAATGTCGTTCTCGTCTTTTCCGGCGTTATTCCCCTTGGTGTTGATGTTCAGAGGTAATTTCGGGACACTCAAATTAACCGGAATGGTAGACTGACCTTTGTTGTAGTTATGATGTCGCGCAGTGGGCAAAGTCATTCGGCGCCATGGTGGTCGAAGGGATCAGCGGGGCGGTCACGCACGTCGTTGCTGCTAGAGTAAGCTATTGAAGTTATCTTTCTATTCAAGCTTGTTTGATGTTGACTTAACGTGAAGGCGCGGACGGCCAAAGTACGCTCTGCGGCTACCAAGTTCCCTCATATCAAAATCGTAACGCCCCAGTGGTTCTTCCAATCAATAGTAATGTGGCAAAAACTTGATGAAACCCCTTTTTTGATCAATGTCTACCCCGAGGATAGATTCGCCAACAGCAGCCCACCCTTACCTTCAAGTTCCATGACATTTGATGACTTGGAGGATCATATGGAGTTAAGCTCGGATGAGGAAGAGGAGGACGATGACGCTGATAGTGATATCCACACGCTTGACGGAAGGCCTGGTGTGATACCCGAATTAATGCTACCAGGACAAAGCGAGCCGCCACCAGACCTTCACGACCTTAATTGGGACGAGATGGACCGTGACCTCAAGGACTTTATGGGTAGTGACGCTGACGACACCGACCTCGAAAGCAGGAATGGCGCCGATGCGTACGAGTCTGATAACGAGAGCAATTCGGGCGATCACCCGGCGGGGAGTCTCAAGGTCTCACCCAGTACAAAAAGGGACAGGAGCGCGACGCCGCCACCTGACGAGACCGACGAGCAGAATATAACGGTCGGTGGGCCGAAGGAGAAAGAGCTGCTCAAGAGCCCCTTATCAAAACGGGTTCGTCTCTCCAACAGCAGGTCATCAAGTCTTAAAAACCTCTCGCTTAGTGCTGAGGAACCACAGGTTGGAGAATCCGGAATGCCATCGCCGGCGCAGAGCAACGGTGAAAAAGAAGGAAGCGTCCGCGGCGACGACGAAGACGATTTCGATCTTGAGGCAGAGTTCGCGAATGAGTTTTCATGAGCGACCGTAACCTCAAGCCTTCTTCCTTCGCCACGATTATCAAATATTCACGACACCTAGTTTCCGCTGCGATTGCCGCGCCGTCGCGTCACGATGCTACGATATGGTTCGATGTATCTTGTTTGTATTTGCTTGCACTGATATCCTGGAATTTTCTTGTTATTTATAGACGATTCCCACCAAGACAGCTTATACTCATCTCCGGATTTAAATCTCTTTGCGTCTCTTCAGGTTGCTATAACGTGCGTTTTACGAGCTCCTTTTCTTCTCCCCCCTTTATTCTGATGGTTTCCCGTGTATTATATAATATAATGTTGTCGTATCCTCGAGCAAGACTACACGTTTGGAAGGTACTTATACCATTGTTGCTCTTTTATTCAATTAATTGCATTGTCATGACTGGCGCCTTTTGTCGATGGGATGTTTCTCTTTTCTCCGATTTCTTTCTTTCTTTCACTCCTTCCCTTTTCCTTTTTTTTTTTTATGATATATATTTCATGTCAGCGGCGTTACGAGAATGAGAATGAACAAGTATGTATTGTCTCTAGCAGATGATTCACCTCCATCTTGCACGATTGTGTGTATATATAAACTATCTTACAATATAAATAAATTAAAGAGGCTCCCGTGATTGAATTTTTAATAAAAAAACCAACCTGCACCGCCGGTGTTTCTGGGCGTTCTGCTACCGAGCCATGCTGTGCTGAGCTCCAAGCTTGCTTAGCTCGCCCGTTCCGTCAAACTGCATCAGCCATCCAACCAAACGCCAAAACATCGTCCTTTCCATGACCTCTCCCATCCCATCCCATCAACTTTCTCGACCGCGAACGAGTCCCTCCCTCTAACCCTCCCATCTCTCTCCGCCGGTTCCTTTTCCTCCTCGCGAATCTCAAAATTCTGACAGTTTTATCCCCGACACCGGCAGCCAAGAGGGAGGCGAGAGTTAACCGAAGTCGACTTTTTGCGCCGTTAGCCGTCCCCCTTCCTCATCCTGTCATACTGAAGGAAAAAATCGGCAATAACCATTCCTTCGCCATCAAGATGCTCCCGAATCTAGAAAACATACCGGAGCGCATATCTTCGACTATCCGCCGGCTTCCGATTCTCACACGAGGGGTGTTGGGACTCTCCGTCGTTCTGTTCGTTCTCGGTCGCATATCCGAGTCTGATGCCGTGCTCGAGCTTAGTGATGCGAACTTTGGAATAACTCAACGTAATACATATACCTCTTCCTCCAGATTGTACTCTATTCACGTATATAAAAGTTGTTGAGATTTTTATGAAGGATTGAAAGTATGCTAATACGGTTGAGTTTGGTGTAGTACACAGATTGAACACATATCCGTTCGTTCATAGGGGATGGATACATTTGATTATCAACTTGGTGTTGGTGACGTACCCTCTATCGCGGTTCGAGAAGGAGAAGGGAACGTTGCATACCCTGTTGATGGTTGCCGGACGTGAGATACCCTCCTTAATGTCCTACCTATCCACCGACCCAGATTTTCCCTTTCCATACCCATGATATTATACCTTTTCTGTTTGAGTTTTATTTTCGGGAAGTGGCAATCTAAATCGAGGCGAATATATCTAGCATTCTCCACATTTCCGGCGCTCGGATACCTTTTCTTCGATAGATTCGTGTTGGGCGGTGAAGGACGGTACAGTGGTCTTTCGGTATTCCTGGTCATGTTTGCGGCTATGGATGCGAAGAGGATAGCGAAGCAGAAACCGTTCTACTGGGTCGCTGGGTATAGGATCCCCAGTTGGGCGCCGGTATTCGGGATGTGGCTTTTCCTCGAGTTGTTTGTGTTCGCGGGGGCCGGGTGGTTGATTCATATATTTGCCATGGCGGTGGGGTGGGCTTGTAAGTTTCTCATACTAATTGGGTTTTTACCTGGGGTGGCTGTGGTAAATTGTGACTGACTGATGTTTATAGATGTATCTGAATACCTGAAATTGCTGGAGCCGCCCGAGAGAGTCCTCAAGTTTGTCGAAACGAAGGGAAGGTTTTTGTTATCCAAGATTCCGTTTTATATAGCATTGGAGTCGAGAGATTCGCCCGGGTATACGCTTGTTCTACCGACTTTCCAGGATGAGCGAGGAATCGATATTCCAAGTCTGAGGATGAATCCTAGGAATAGTCCTTCGGCGAGCGCGGCCGGGAGCAGCAATGGTAATTTCGGAGGGGTTGGGAGGACGTTAAGCTCTTAGGAGGGTCTTGATGGGGCGTGTTTTGATTTTGAAGTGTTTGGCCGCAGATTTATGAGGCCGAGAAAGAGATCGTGGAGACGACGGGCTTCTGGTCCACGAGACTTGCTGGAGACGAAGAGTTGTGTCTTGCTTGACTGGTGCACTGGTTGATTGAATGTTGATTGAAGCTTATATATAATTTTTGGTTCCTTTTCCCATCTTTTTGGTGCTGCTTCTCTTTCTTTCTTTCTTTTCATTCGTTGTACACATTCCTTGAGTTTTTTATTTTTATCTTTTATTGAAAGTTGTGGGATGCATAGAATGGGGTTCTTTTGACAGTGCTATCACAGGGGTTTTGTCAAAACATACAGGGTTCTTCATGATGCATGACAGCGATTCTTAATCACTAATATTTTGTATATCTTTTTTTAAATTATTTCTTCCTATTCTTTTCTCATCTTTGAGTATTTCATACGGATGCATAGTTTCGTCGCGTGTTATATATACGATGTAATTGAGACGGTATAATAGATTAAATTTTAACTGTATTCGCCAAAGATGACATTGGCCCTTATAAATGATATCCTGCGTTGCGAATGTGGTATATTTGAACACAAAGTCGAATGCCAAGACAAAACCCTCGCCGCTATAAATTTCGAATATTTTTTCTGACATCCAATCATCATCATCACCACAATAAATAATAAACAAAGACGATGGTGATAAAGCGCTCCATCTCCTCCCCCGTCGCCCTGCCCACGGACTCCACAGTAGCGGCAGTGACGGTGACCACCACCACCAGCAGCGATGAGATAATCACTCTGCCTATCTCCAAAAAACCGCGTATCGGACTCCAACCGCCCGGTGAATTCAGCGGTCCAATAAACCCAGACAACCTCCTCGCCGGCGCCACCGATCGTACGTTCCCCAATCTTACGATATAATATAAATGCTCTGTATGGTGGGATTTATATACTAATTATCTTGCCAAAAAGTTAAGAACAGGCTAGCGTCCTTCTTACCGTCACTTAAAGCCGCGGATGAACTTCTCGAAAGGGAGAAATTGGCGGGTAGGATCGCGGAACGGCGGATCGAGATTGAGAGCGATAGCGAGGGTGGATCCGATTCAGATTCCGTAGATTTTGAAAGCGATGACGACGACAGCGACGAGGATGATCATGAGCAAGACGACGACGACGACGAGTCGACACGGGTGGTGAAACCTATCGCTGAAGTTTTGATATCAAATCTTTTAAACTTGCCCGATGGAGACGGATCTAGTTCTGCGAATGTCGCGAAAGAAGGGGATGGCTCGGATCTACCGTCACAGTTGAAATTAAAACGTCGCAACAGAAAGAAGAACAAACAGCCGTATATCGAGATGGTAAGCTTGCCCTATTTTATATCTCCACCTTTCCCATAACTACATATATTTATATATATATATGTACATCCTTCCTCTTTTATAATGATGACATTTACCGCTTAACCCAGCTCACTCTGAGCATCCCCCCTCCCATAAAGGGAATAAAATGGGTGGGACATGAAGCGAACAGCGAAGAATTCGAATCTGAATAACCTTACCTCATTACATGTCTCTTTCCCTCAATCATCACCGTCACTTTACCGACCTAGGTATACTAACTCGATGTTTATGGTGATAAGAACCTAGGATTAGGCGTTCTCGAAGAACTGAAACCCTCAGGGAATGATGACGGGGATAAAGAACTCGATGAGAGACGGGAACTGGTCAGCCGTATACTCGAACTACGGAGGTTACAACAAGAAGCCAATATGGATGATGATAATGATAGTGACGATAGCGACGGTGATGAGGTGGAGAAACTCGTTATTCCGGAAGAGGAGAGGAAGAAAGTCGTGATTGAGGAGTTGGAGTAGAGTGTTTTAAGTGTATGCTGTACTATATTGTATGACTACGTGACGGCGAATTTGGGTGGTTAGTTTTTAGCGGGTGGGTTTCGGAGTTTACGGGTACCTTTGATTTACCGAGACCTTAAGGCCCCTTTCTATTAAGATTGACTGAATAAAGAGAATAATCTATATAATTTCAGTGAAAATTCCTTGGTTGAATATATCTCTCTTTTGGGATAACGTCCCAATCTGGACGGTCTTCAACATCTCTCAACACGAAAACCATGTTGTAATTTCAAATCTAGCAAGCTTAAGATTAAGATTCAGTCTCGATGCGAGCTCAAATCAAGCTCAACTTATCTGTGGAAATCCTCTAAATTACACAAAGGGATCTAAATATCCTTAAATTTAGATGTCCTAATGTTGAGGAGCCTCACGATCAAGCGCCACCCTAAAAACCCGAATCAGCTTGTACACCTGATTCAAAAACTTCCAAGCCAGCAGCGAACACTTGGTCGCCTGGAAATAAATGAGCACATCGCCATGCGGACGCGGCGCCTCCGTCACATCCTCACTATACTTATTCAACGCCTTGAAATAGGTCCTCTCCAGCGCCTCCAAATCCCTCGCGAACGCCCTCGGGATGCGAACCTTCAACACCCCGGGTTTCTCAACGGTCGTGGAAACACGGTAATGAAGTTCCTTTAGACAATTCTGGATACACCGCGAGATACTCGTAAAGTACGGTCGTAACTCTACGACGTCCGGCACAGACGCGCCCGCTCGCTCCTTGGGATGTTCGGGCACCAGAGCCACAATCTGAATCCCCGCTTTGGTCATCCCCTCCATCTTTGAAATCCTGGCCGTGGCCACGTCCAAAAAGAGGTGTTTCTCCATATGCACCAACATGCTCCCGTTCCCGCTCTTGTTGAACTTGAACGAACACCTCCCCGCCTCGGTATGTTGTAGGAACCCGCTAAAGAACTTGAAGACCTCGCCGCATTCCTTCTCCGGACATTTGAAAGGGTAAGTTTCCGGATCGGTGCCGTCAAACATGCGCTGGAGGATACCCTTTCTATTATCTACCAGCAGGAGGTCAGCGGCATGGTGAACCGCGAAGGCGCGAAAGACGTCGCGGAAGCTGATTGTCGAGTCGCAGGCGCCGGATTCAAGGTGGATGTACATGCCGCCTACCGTTGGGAATTCCTTCCCACAGTGGCCGATGCAGGGGTGCATATCTGTTGATTTATATTTATGTTCGAGTTCGTGCTATTATAAACAGAAATACGATAGTCAAACGTCAGCCCGTTATCCTCACCATTCAATTTCAATATATGAGGAGATATATATATTTCCGTTGGTTGGTATACACAAGCAAAGGGAATAAAGAGGATCCGACTAACCTTCTTCCTCTGCCCCTCATCCCCTAAATGCTTATGACAAATACTGCACGCATGCGCACTCTTCACATGTTTCTCCCAGAAGGGTCTCTCATACCAGCTCTCACACCCCATACATTCATATTTGTGCCCGCTCTTACGCCAATGACGTTCCTGGGCCTCCACCGTCGCAGCATCGTACTTGCACACCCCGCAACGCCAGTGAGCGTAGTTTTGGATGAAATGTTCTTCGAGATCGTCGGGTGTTTTGAAGGTTCGTTCGCAGCGGCGACACCAGATGTGCGGACAGTGGCCTTCAAAGTGGGTGCGGGCGGCGTCGAGGGAGTCGAAGTGGCTGTTGCAGTTAGGACATTTGTTCCAGCTATATATTTTTACAGGTTTCGGTTTAGCAGTGTGTATTGAATTGATGAGTATAGAGATACGTACTGATGGCCTTTACACGGCCCTGTATCGATAGTCAAGACGGGACTGTGGTCGTCCATCTCGACTTATAAATCGCACGCGTGCCTGCGATGCTAGTTCTATGCGATATTTTTCTTACGCCGTGCTAAGAGTTTGATGACTGTTTATGTGTGTAGAAGGAGCAAAGAAGAAGAAGAGTGATGATTGCTGCGATATTTCTGTAGCCACAGCTCTCGATGATACCCACAGGTGTCGGGACGCAGAGGTGCAACGTCTCAGTCTCAATGAAAGAAGTCACAAGCTCGGCTGTAAGCGAAGATGCGGATAGCTACAGGTTTATGGTATTGAAAGGAGGGTGAAGAATTGAGGAGGTTGAAGAAAGAAGAGATGAGATCGATAATAGGTGGGCGGATGTTGGTTCTTCGAGATGATGTCGTCGAGCGTGCTACACCGCCACACACCATATCGACAAAACCTCAGGAAATTTAAGAGCTATGTACTCAAGTCTTTAGGCTACCCAAATGAATATATTAATTGAAATGCATTAAAGACCTCACGGTCTCCCTACATCTAGACGCCTAGCTAGCTGCACTTGAACTTAATAAACTGATACTGAAACAAGCTAACGTAGCATATCATGAGAATAGATTAATCATCATCATTATCATCATGAAGTAACCGTAATTATATATTCCTTCGTCAAGTATATCGCCATGATTAAGCTAGTACGTGAAATCTAGTCTACGAGCCACATCGGGAAGCTCCCCGTTAAGACCAAAAATTTCCCCACAAGGATCAAGAAGATGCCGACTCTGGTAGCACGATATAAGGACGTGGGTGGTGATCACTAAGTGGCAGGGCCGGGGCTTCCAAGGAAGCGTTAGAGGGTTACAAGAAAAAAAAGAGAAAGACGGATATAAGTGTATCCACAGGCACCAGACACTGTATATAAGATATAGGAACGTGGGACATAGGAGGGAGACAAACAACAGGATATTGCGCAAAACTCAAAGGTGACAAAAATACCGATAGAGACAAAAAAGGGAGCCAGAGGGAGGAAAACAAAAAAGTTTATTACAAGAATTCAATAATCCTCTTCTCACTTATGTCTAAGACGAAAACCACTTTTGTGCAACTCCATGCCGCTCAACCGGAATACCAGCTAGAATCTCTTGTGGATTGATACCAGGTGTTTGTAGCAGTGTCTTCATGGATGCAACTACTCTCTCTGCTGTCTGCCCGGTTAGTGTATCGGCATCGAGGGCCTGCACTACGAGGTCAAAGACTCGTCCGGGTTGTGACATTACTGCAGGGTTTTTCCTAATTAAAGAGTTTTCATTAGTGTTGAAACTAGAGAAACCTTGCATCGAGTTTTGAAACTTACTGGTCGACTAATTCCGCTAGGAATGCATAAGAATATGGCGCTGCCTCTTCATCGTTAATAACGGGCAGAGTATCAATCCATGCCGTAGCGATCGCTTGAACGTCTGAAACTTTGGAAGAGTTTGAATGCAGAATCTTTGCTATCGATGCACATGCATTCTCAGTTGCATAAACGTGATCCTCGACACGCGCTTTCGGTAGCTGAGTCACTTGGAACAGAGCGGGGAGCGCTGCCGCGACAAACTCTGCATAAACGGTTCCTCCAGTCTTCGCTGCGATACCAATGCCGTAAGCAGCAGCTTGTCTGATGGCTGGGTTGTCGTCTCGTAGAGATTCTGTAAGTGGTTTTAGAAAATATTCGCGATACTTCCAACTCTCTGGTCCGCAAAACTCAATGCAATCGTCCACAATACACAATGCCCACTGTCGGTCGCTCGCATCCCTACTCGCAATGAACTTCTGATAGAGGCCAAGGAGAGGTTCGAAAAAACTGAGGAAGCGGACGGTAACACTCTTAAAGACGTTGTGGAACGCCTTATTCATATCCGCTAACAGAGTTTGGTCGTCTTCTATCGCAAAGACAGTCTCTTCCGAAAGTTCCTCTCCCTCTTCTAAAGCTTCCAACTCTTCTGCCCGTAAATCGACACGCTTAAGGTAGTCTTCGAGAGTCGTTTGACAAGCGTGAGCAAAGTTGGCCAGATGTTGGTCCGAAAGGCAGTTAGGTCCGACAACTTCGACGCATTCGTAAAAGCAGCTATAAATCTCGGCAAGAGTGTCAACAGCTGGTTCGGTGTTCATCACTTCGAGAATCTTAGCCACGGTGGGACCCCAAATCGTCGCCATGTTATTTGAGTTCACTCCGTGTGCCTTTTTGACTGCGTTCAAAAGCTGTGGGATGCATCGGGCGGATGCGGTTCGTACTGGGTCGTGGAAAAAGAATGAGAGGCCGGGTAGGGCGATTTGTTCGAGGACGCGGGGGACGTAAGGGTCGAAAGCAGCCTCTAACTGTTGAGCGTATACCACAAGCAACTCAATCGCCATGTGTTTTTCGTCAAGTACGGAAGTCTTAATTCCAATGTACTTCCCACGGACAGGAACCAGTTCCCAGCCTTCTTCTTGTTCCATCTGCTGTACCTCCTCCTCATCTGATTGAAAAGTTAATAATGCTCAGGCGTGACAAGGAGCAAGTAGACATACCATCCATGAGCTGGACATCGGCTCTAGCGCTGGCCAACTCGAGTAGGGGTGGCATAACAGCTGGAAGATAGGGTAGGAAATCTGTTCCCATAACGCGACACATTCTACCCCAACAGTGTAACAGGTACTGCCCTTGTGGGTCATCTGGTTCGGTAACACTCTCTATCATAGGCTTAGTATAAGTGTATTTAGCTATCATCGGATTTCTTGCTTACGTTGAATCTTCCCGAGAAGCTGAACGAGCTCAACAGCATCCTTCCCAACTTTCTCCTTACCAACGGCAAGAGCTGTTCAAATAACAAAAGTCAGCGGGATTTTTGATTGTCAGATTCCTAATGTCCAATTGAAGCATACTAATAAGTGTGGCACACTCCATGGCTTTTGCGCGTAGTAGCCTGGTGTCTTTAGTCTGTTCTTGGCTCAATGCATTGAAGAGTAGTGGCATGAGATGATCGTAATATCGTGCGAACGCCTGCTCAGCCGAATCTGCGATGGTTGCAATGGTCGATAAGGCCTGCTCCTGAACGTAGCGTTTTGGATTCCTAAGCAATTCTAATAGCGCGGCGAGCAGTCTGTCGAGGTATGGTTCCAGGATTTCCTTCTCAGCTTCCTCGCAAAAGTTTACAAGTGCAGCTGCGGCATGAGATTGAACACTATTCCGATCTAACGTTAGAGTCTTCACTCTGTTGCATCAACAGTACTGGTGCACCTACCGTGGTTCAGCGGATCCAAGCACCGGGATGATATTGTCCATAACAACAGAGTGGTACTTTTCCTGCATGACACCAGCAAAATCTGTGCTCATTTGGCCTATGGCATTGCATCCCGCCCATCTCACTCGAGGGTGTTCATCCTTTAGTGAAGGCACAACCAATTCCAAGACCTTGTTAAGTTCAGACAACATGAGATCTCGGCAGCCTTCAGAGATGGCAGAAATAGCCATAAGAGCGGCATGTCTGTCTCTCCAAGAAGCCGAGTTCATCATTCGCGGTAGCCAGTTGAATGTGGGTGGGAGCACTGTCTTTCCGCCGAGCTTGTTTGCTAACCGATCCATACACTGTTCTCCAACGACGTGATTCATGTCGCTTTCGTCAATGTCAAGCTGTAATTGTGATGTTAGTAAGCGTGTCTCTTCAACTGTAATGTTTCGAATACTCACATCGTCAGAGTCATTCCACTCAGTTGCATCATCGTCGTCCATTCCAATATCTGTCATTAGACTCAGACATTGTGTTACCATATCCGCGGTATAGTTGGGATCCTTCCGACACAAGCCAGGAGCATTATCAGCAAATGTAGCTAACAACTCGAGCGCATTCTGTCTTGTCTGGTCCCCCAAATCCTTGTCTTGAATGCATTGAACGCCGAACTTTACTAAACCATTAAAGACTGTCTTAAACATCTTTGGCGAGATTTCGGCTAATTCTATTAGGGCCATTAAAGCTCGTGACAGGTTGTCGCTTTGTTCCGCGTTTTGCAATGGGACGAGGATGTTGAGCATATCGGGAAGCAGAGATCCGTATTGAGCTTGCTGTGCTTTGCGAATGGAATGGAAAAATGAACTAAAAGCCTCCATAGCAGAAATTCTGACGGACACCGCATCATCGCGGAAACCGCTCTGGAACACATTTTTGACAGCATCGGCGTGGTTTTTTTCAATGATGGTTGGTGTTGTCGCGAAGATACGGAAAGCTGCTTCTCGAAGTGTCGGATCAGGGGATTTGCTGGCGGCGAACAAGGTACCGAGTAATTCCGGCCAGTGTCGTTCTACGCGGGAGTGATCATGAGCTTCTTGAAAGCGACCTGAATCCAAGATGATATCTCACATACCGTCATCATATATCTGGCGGGCAATGTCGGCTATCGCATCGCCGATTTTGTGTCTAACTTGAGGGTCTTGCTCGGTTCCGAAACACTGAATGAGAACATTCTGCACACCTATCTGCGTATTCTGATCTATCGAAATGAAGAGGTCGCGAGGTTCGGGTTTCTTGACTGTCTTTGACGCCATGCGCCGGAATAGGACTGCGGCAAACGATCGAGTCTAGAATCCGAAATTAGCATATCGTCGCGTCGAGTACACAGGCGCCGCTGGTTAACGAGAGGTAGAAGGTGATATCAAGGTGAGGATATATTAAAACACGAACATAAGTTCCCGAGTAAGAAGGGAAGCCATATACACCCCGGATGCTAAGCCTCAGGCGAGTATATCCATCTAATGAGGCCCTATCGAGAGAGATATATAGCAGGAACGACAAAGAACATCTGTCGACCCCCCTTCATATCGGTTGAAGAGGTATCACAGCCGAGAGAACACGGGTTGTGTAACCAGAAGGACGTGTGAATCTTGACAAGGTGAACTTACGGCGGAAGCTTCATGCGACTGAATCGTATTTGCCAGGCCATACATCAACATCTCAGGACGTTGTCCGACCCATTCATTGACCAGGACCTCTTCGGCTCGAGATCTCGCTGCATTGTCGGTACTGGTCAAAGCACCGAGGAGCTGCTGGAGCTGTTGGAGATTTGCATCCATCTTGGGACGACTTTTGTGCTGTTACGGACAGGCCTCAGCAGGACAAAGGATAGATAAAAGGGTGGAGAAGCTGGCGAGTGGGACGACGGGAGGTGATGTTGACGGATTTCAGTTGGCTCGGCTCCCGATAAGAGGCTCTTAAGAAGAGGGGCTTTGATTTGATTGATTGAATTTTTTCTCTCTCACTTCTCTTTCTTTTCCTACTCTTCCTTTTTCTTTTTCCCTCTTTTCGCGATAACGAAGGAGGAAAAAAAAAAAAGGTTGTTTGTTGTTACGCGAGGGGCAACCTTTTTTTTTTTTTTTTTTTTGGTGGAGGAAGCTGTCAGCTCGAGGGAAGCACAAGCACACACACAGTTAGCATGCAGCTACCAGCGGACGTAATAAGAGTGAATTAAAACGGATGGGTGAATTTTTGGGGTTACCTCGCTCCTGTTATACTACGGGGAAGGATATAAACCGAGGGTGGTAAGCTGGATGGTGCCAAAATACTCTCGTACCCGGGGAGGGATGCCAAATGAGCGATTGAGAAGGGGGTTGAGGGAGGAGAGCAGCTGGCGGGTTGGTTGTGGTGGGGGAAGGGAGCAAGCTGGAAAGGTTGTGGATTTGAGGAGCAGAAGAGAGAGAGGAGAGAGTTGCTATTATTGCTGTTATTATTATTATTGTTGTTGTTATTATTATTTTATCTATTATCTTATTTATTATTCAACCAGTGGAACTAGCCAGAATTCGAAGCTCTGCGGCGGCCCTGTTGCTTTGCTTGTCGGTGCTGCTGGCAGCTTCGACAGGGCGACAAAACACCCCAGAACAATCGATCGGTCAATAACAGAAATATGATATTCTGGAAGATTGAGTTTACACTAATGTGAGAATGATAATTGGGAAAAGAGGAATGTAATAAAACATACGCTACCCCCCAAAAAGCCGTCGTTGGAACGGGAAGGCTAGCTCGAGTCTTGTGGCGCGAGCTACACATATACATATACACACATCCCCGTCTGATCTTGACAGCCTTTCTCAACTGTATACTGTATACCTGGACACAAGGCGACAACAACCTTAAAGCTCATCAATTCTTATTCGAAGCTAGCCAAGCCCCATTCATACTTTATTACTAACTGGATCCATGGAATCTCCCGATTGAACACGATCGAATTTTATTCTCATTCCCCTGGACTGGGATTCGACCCAAAAGGTGGAGTTGATCTCATTGCACGGTATCAAAATATTGTCCCTGTGGAGCTGGCAGAGCTGGCCCTGCAGCTAGCTTGCTGGGGTAAGCCGTTTCGCAGCGGAGAGCAAACGAAGCGACCAAAGTATGCACCGTAACGGACAAAAATAATCAACTTGTCAGTGATGACCTAGCAGACATCGTGTTTGTTTTGTTTTTTTTCCACTTCAATGTATTAGAAACCGTCTTTGAGTATATATTACTTAATTTGAACACGGAGAATTTTTTGCATTCAATCTCAAAAGTTTTGAAACATAATGCTGAGACCTAGCTTTGATAGCGGGGAAGCTCAAAAGCTCGAGCAAATAAATCGGACCACTCACAAACGGCCGCGGAAGCCAATTGGAATGCATGGAGGTGGAACCCGGGCGCCAAACAGGGAAAAGATCTTGACCTGAAAGCTAGAAGGGTCCACCACCAGATCAGCCAAAGTGGTAACTTGAACCCCATCCGCGGCACGGCGATACGGTGCTCCCATAGAGGGTGTGAGCGAGTATTTGTGTATGTTTTTTGATTTCAATGCATTCCAGTATGATTTTGAGACAAATGTGTATGTATTGATTTGACAAGGAGACCACAACATAATTCTACCGACTAATTATCAAAAATACGTTCTTTGTTGGTGATACACGACCGCTAAAAAAAATCAATCTCCGGTATCTATAGTTATAGTTATAACATTAGAGAGGGAGGATAAATTTAACGGGAAAGGAAAATTCCGGCAAAGGAGTGAGTGGCGTTCCTGAATAACAAAAGATAACCAGCAAATCATTTCGTAGTATGTACTAGAGAAACAAAAATGAGGAGTCAAGTTAAGCCTATGAAAACAATTTTCGCTATACACCAAGCTCGCTCTCCAGACAATCTCAGCCTATCACCTGATACGTATATTGTTCAAATGCGACAAGAGACATATCATCTTTATCTCGCAAGAACGGTTAGTCAGCGGCTACCCGATCTGCTAAACACGAAAACAATGATAATAGCTACAGCCAACGTAGCCACGGCTCCTGGGAGTAACAAATCATTGGGAACTCCTGGTATGTGTTGTTGTTCAAGTTGTTGTTCAACCTGCTTCTGAAACTTTATGGCATCTTCGGCAATATCGACTTTTTCAATGTCAACCGGAACTGGTGGCGGCGGTGGTGGAGGAGGAGCCTCGATTGTTGGAGGATGGTCCGCGTCATGGACGTAAATATCAACTTTATCTCTGTGCTGTCGGCGGGCAAGGCTGATAGCATCGAGAAGGTCCTGGTCTGATGTAATGGAAACGAGGTCGTTTTCATCATCAATGTAGGATATCGCAAAGCCTGTCTTTTCAATGTGACCTTCCTCGTTAACGATGGTCTCTCCACCAACTTGAGAGATTTCAGCTCCCAATCTCAAGGTCACTGTGTGAACTAAACCAGGAAAACCGGCCGACGGAATCACAGCAAACCTGTGAACCCGATTGGAAGGCGCCTTGAATTTGAAGGTGAATGGATTGCTCTCAGATAGCGAAGGTGCATGGGAGGGCGTGAGCATGACCTGGGAGTGGGGCGGTGAATCGTCACCGACGTGTGAAGCAGAGTCGTTGGGCAAAACGGAGTGTGAGTGTGAGGTTCCCGGTCTTTCGTAAGTCGGGTGTCTCATCATACCCGGCGACTCGGAACCCATGTGCGATATGTGGTGAGAGACACTATCAGACACCACGGACTCGGAATCATTATCTATTGATAACCAGAATTTGTTCCAGGCAGGACCTTCATTATCTCCAGTTTGCATACTGTTGATTTGCTCCAAGGTAGCGTATGTGAGCTTAAGAACATCGACCATGCCGACAATTTCACCCGAATCGTTCATGACGGGAAGGTTCAAATAATGACCATCTTAGGAATCTGTTTGTTAGACTACGTAAACCTGAGAAGGAGAATTGAGTGTTGCTTACCATGCATCTTTCTGAGAGCAGCTTGGATGCTCAAATCCATCGCTGCGAAGTCAGGATGGGGGGTCATGACTCGCACAACGCTGCAAGTTGTAGGATCGAGACCTGGCGCGATAACACGCAATACGACATCTTTGCTGGTGAAGATACCGGTGATGTTTCCCTGGTCCTGAACCAAAACGGCTGTGGTATGATTCTCCTTCATGAGAACCGCTGCTTCTCGAACACTGGTTCTAACGTTTACGGTGGTTGGTGGGATGCCGCTTAGGACGGTCTCCAACGTTGGACCGGCCATCTTTGATCTCAAAGCTTCCACATATTGAATGATCTGTGTAGGCTGGGCTCCTCCAAGCTCTTGAACGCCTTCCAAAGCATCATGGAGCTTGCGAGACATCGAATAGGATCGTTCCAATTTCTCCATCGCCTCGTAAAAGCACTTTGTTATATCCAAGACACCGCTGATATCCTGATTCTCGTCCATGACGGGAAGATGCCTGAAGCCCTTTCGAACCATGAGGTCTAGAGCATCGGTAGCCGAAGTCTCCGTGCGAGCGCACATGGGGTTCTTGGTCATTATATCAGAAACCAGGACGTCTCGAGCGTCGATCCCAGCACCGACAACTCTGAAAGCAAGATCCTTAGCTGTGAAGATACCGGCGATTCTATCGTCGTCATCGGTGACGAGAACACAGTCCTCACGTTTGGCTGCCATGAGCTGGGCAGCTTCAGCGACGGTTAGGTGTGGCTTGACTTGCAACGCTTGGCCGGGCCTCAGGGCCATAACGGTACCGGGGACGGCTTTGCGACTTCCTCTGGACCTGGCGCTGGACTGGTGCTTCTTCTTCCCCAAGCTGGACTCCATCTTTTGTCTGATTGCCTGTTGAGGGTCATATCGAGTTAGCTATGTCTCAAATCTTGCAAAAGGGAAGCAGGTCGATTTCTTCTCGGTACGGACCTCATCTCGCTTGATCTGTCGGCGCCTGCTATCAGTGACGCTGCTTTCGCCATGGTGATGGCCTTGGGCGGAAGTCGTCCGCTGGCTTCGGCGACCGGTGGTGGACATTTTTGCAGCTGGCCTTGGGCGTGGGTAAAATTTCCTGCAATGCTGCGAGATTGAAGATGGATTGGGAGAAAGGAGGGAGAAGATGAAAGGTTTGGCGGGGCGGTTGTCAACTTGTTGTTGCTGCGAGCTCCCAATCTTAAACCACTCAACGGCCAAATCGGGGCGACATGTACATGACCTCGGAACTAGAAACTAGTCGTGTCAACGAGAAGGCTAGGACTAAAAGTTGCTAGGTCAGTACCTACAAGTAGGGCTCGTGATAGTGGTCCCGATATCATTCTACAACGGTCATCTTGAGAATTTTATAGTTGTGCCACAACCACTGCCTGGCTATACCTCTATAGCTGCACTGGGGAAAATATTTAACCTGCACGCAAAGGAGAAGTAGAGTTCAGCGCTCAGCTCTGGGAGAGTGTTCTAGCCTTGCAGAACCAAGATCCCAAGTCATCGATGGCTGCCATCCATGATATCAACGTGCAGAATATTGTGCTGGCCATGCGCCGCCGGATCGAAGGAACTTTACTTGCTGGATCCAGCTTGAGCATCGCTGAAGGTTACCCCACCCGACCAACGCAGCTGTCGTCTGTCGCGCCTGTTGCGTCTAAACCAAGCGCGTATGTGTTGCGTTGTTGAGCCCTACTCGCCGTAGCTCAAACGGGCAACATTAGCGAGACGGTCGCCCACAAAAAAATAATCTGCCTGGCTGACCGAGCAGACTTCCAAATCTTCGAGATACTACCACTCAGCAGGAAGTCCGACAAGCATCATTCGACCAAGTCTACCCCACGGAACCATCTCTAACCCCTTCCGATATCGAATTTCGATAGTCCACCAGGTACGACGATATATCCCGTTTTAGACGAGAACATTATTATCCGACATACATTACCTTCAACAGCAGAGGTTAACGAGTAGACATAATCAGATTAGTCAAAATGGTTAAGAAGCGCGCAGCAAAGTATGTCGATATGCACCACCGAGTTGGATATTCTGGGCGTAGGAGGGAGAACCGAGTTTTCTGACTGGAATCTATGATTATAGTGGCCGAAACAAGAAGGGACGTGGTCACGTCAAGCCAATCCGTTGCTCCAACTGCTCGAGATGCACTCCAAAGGACAAGGCCATCAAGAGATTCACCATCAGAAACATGGTAGAATCCGCTGCCATCCGTAAGTTGCGATCTCTTGAAATTTGAGATGGGGATGGGGAGCTCTTTGAAGCTTCAAAATCCAGGAGGGAAACGACACATATACTAATTGCACCTCTTGTCGCGTCTATGCAGGTGATATCATCGATGCCTCCGTTTTCTCCGATGCTACCTCCGGATACTCATACAGCGGAAACACCTCCGGATACAACATCCCAAAGATGTACCTGAAGCTCCAATACTGCGTTTCCTGTGCTATTCACGGAAAGATTGTTCGGTACGACCGCTCTTAGATATGAATGGTATTCGTTGGACGTAAACGACAGGAATTGCTTACAAATCTGTTCTTATAGTGTCCGATCGAGAGAAGGACGACGCAATCGTGCCCCACCCCCAAGAGTACGATACAACAAGGACGGAAAGAAGTTGACCTCTCCTCAGGGTGGAAAGGCTGCCGCATAAGAGTGTGCTACATCGGTTGTCTTTTTAATGTTTTATAATTATATCTGTTAAGACCAGAATCCTCGATCCCTCCGTACGAACTGCGATGAAAACCCCTTTCAATTCGCGTCAGTGATACACCTTTTTCTTCTCCATTCCGCATTATCATCATCAGCCACCTTCCTACGGCTAGCATTCAGCTTTTCATAAAATACTACTATATATACTCTTTTTTGTGGATAAGGGGCATTCTTGTTTTTATTACGCCTGGGTTCTTTTTTTTTTACTTCATTTGTGTTATAATGCGATACATTTCCTTGAAGTATTCCTGAGAAGGAATATTTAGTACTCAATGTCAATATAGTTCAATAATTCGACATTCGATGCAGTAACACGTGCCCTATGTGTGACATATACGTAACGAACCTGAGAGCTTCCAGAGTGTAGCAAGCTCGAAGCGTATAGAATCGAAGCAATTTTATGTATGTAACACTAAATGTACGCCACCTTGGAGTCCTCCAGAGCTCTCAGCACTCAGTATATTCGGTGCCAGCTTGCCAGAGGGAACATTGGTTTCCATGCTGACATTTCTTTGTTGGACGGCGACACAGAGAGAATTGTTGTATTTTGTGATCCGTTCGTCGGACAACGCAATGTCCCTTTGGAACATATATAAACAACGTCGACGCTCTCCCCAGATCTCTCCTTCCCTCTCTCATCAAAGTTTCTTCCATCTTCACACGTCTTCCTCAATTCCCCTATCGTATCATCGCATGATCGTCATCAGTATACTCCTTTTCCCTCTTCGCATTCCTAGATATACGCTTATATATACTCTTCCCAAGTCAAGGGATCTTTCGTGCCTCAATTCGCTGCACTCTTGGTTCCTACCAGAGCCTCGGATCAGTTTCAATATCTTCAATCCGAACTGCAGATAACAGTTTGTTTTGACCGGAGACTGATCTCCATTACTTCATAATGTCTAAACGTCTCTTTGACGAAATGTCGTAAGTCTCAGCCCATAACTCCAAACTTCGTACGTCTGAACCCTTACTTCAGAGCATCAATTGACCTTTCGTTCAAGGCCACCATCGAAGACTTGCAACCGATGCAAGCAGGAGTTCTTCACAGTGTACCATGCTCAAGACCACTTTGGCAAATACTGTCAGGACTTGTGGTGTGATATCTGCAAAGAATCCTTCAAGGATGTAGAGGAAACAAGGGAACATATGAGGATACACAAAGAACGCCCTCGCAACTGTCCACGATGCGGCTTCAATCCTGGCATTGGGAAAGATCTCCTCACCCACTGGAAGGAAACTAACTGCCACGTCCAATGCCAGACTTGCAAAGAGTGGTTTTTCCACGAGAGTTTTACGCCTCATTTCGAAATTAGCCCATACTGCCGTCGAGCTCATTTACACAGGGAGGCACCCGCCTCTAGTTCTGTTAGCCAACCATTTGCTTCTGGTTGGGAAATCGTACCTCTTGGATCTGAAGTCGACATGAGGCCTTTTGCTTCTACATCTGAAAACAAAACTTTTATTTCCGGCTCCGAAAATAGACCATTTGCTTCTATTTTTGATCCAAGAGGCGAACAAAGTTTCCGAGCTCGCGAACTACTTACAAGTGCCGCTCTTAAATCTGGAGCTCGAGCCGAGAGAGATCCATACATGGTCAACGAACCCCTAAAGAATCTCAAAAGGCTCGATGATGTTGTCTACCGCGTGAGTTATACCCATCGTCTCTGATCATAGCGATCAATTGGTTCGGTGGTATATATAATACCATGGATATCTAATAGATTCTATAGGACATTAATCAATTGGTCCGCAAGGAGAAATACGTTAAAGGGTTCGGTGGAGCGACAAAACATCTCCCCGAACCTAAAACACAGAAACTACATGTTGATTGCTTTGGCTGCTGCGGGAGAGCATTCCATTCCATGTATGCCATGATTGCACATCTCGAATCCGGCGACTGCCCATCCAAGATTACTCGCGGAGATGTGAATTACACCTTCGCGATACATTCACGCTCAGAGCAGCTGATGCCAAAAGATGGTCGCAAAACCTTATCCGCATTGCTGAGCTATGGGGAATCTGAAAAACCATTTCAATGCTCTATTGTGAACTGCAATGCAGTTTACAAGCGCTTGAGCGCAATGATTTGTCATGCGGAAGATGGGCATTGCCGGTTGAAATTCGAGTCTGGGTTTGGTAGCATTCTAGACAATATGAGGAAGTGTGTCTTCCGACAGAGTGTCATTCGCAAGATCGAAGTACTTGGAGTTTCCACTTGTTTCGGCATTTACATTTGTCCACCTCCTTCCAAAATTTATCAGTGCTTCGAGAAAGACTCAGGTCTGCTGCGCAGGCAGCTGTCTGATCTCACCTCCCAAGTACTTCGTCTCAACCAGCACCCCTCGCTTAGTGAGCTGGGTTTCGGGCACAAACCACAAAGTCACGACCACAAGGGACATGGAGGTCTGTTCTATCTGGATCCCGTCAGAGCCCAGAGGCTTCTTGTTGGCATTTCAGATGCTATCTCCAGAGTTCGAAAAGAGCTTAAGAAATCTGATAATCCTAATCTGAACCAACCATTAGGTGAAATCGCTATCTCATTCGAACAAACGGGAAAATTGCGACCACTTGGACGGTTTCTCGACGACGTCCAAATGATCTGTTCTCTCATTGGCAAAGATAACGGTAGACTCGACCGTGTTTCTGAGCCAGAGGCACATGTTTTCTGAGCGCTCCGTACCTATGCTACATCTGCCTCGCTTCTTCGATTCTTGGGATCAAGAACTTGGAGCAAGGTACGCACCTGTGCTATTTTCATCAACATCATGCATTTCAAAATATGATTCTTAGCGCTTTCCCCCCAGTTGCTGCTTCTTTTCTTTAAATTAGCCCTTTTCTTCGGCGTTTTTCGTTACTTTATATATATCCCGAATGCACAGCGTGCGCATTGCTCTAGCTATTGTCTTTCCGCGTGCACAATACAGCCACTAGATTATTCTTTCATTCGAAATTACGAAGCCACGAAAGAATTGTTGTGGTATCTGAGAGAAAGGTTTGTTTCCAAGACTACTTTTCTGTGAATAAAAGAAGATGTTCAGTATCACATTACTATAGACGCAATTATACGCAAAAGAAATCCTGTATGTACAGTTGAGAAATTCATGAACCCGTAGCATATATCAATCCCACTCGGTTTTTCCTGTTAAAGCAAAAGACTCCCACGGCATGCCTACTTCATCCCATCCCGGTCCTGTAGGTATCGCCACTTTATTCCACCCTCTGATCGTCTCCCTCCAGTAGCACATTTCCGCACTCTCAGACAAATACCCCTCCTCCACGTAAAGCTCCTTCTGTCTCCTCGCGATACCCCTTGCAATACTAGGATTATCCCTCAACCACATTATCGTCTCCTCGAGATCACTCCAATCCGACGACACAAAAATTGCATTCGCCTCCTCGGGACTGAAAGCCTTTGGCCACGCCTTCTTCATGCGCTTCATACCGTAATCACCCATCTTTTTGGTACTCTCGAACCCCATGACCCACGAGAACATGGGCTTGATCAAATGCGTCGAATGCATCATATAATTTATCGGTGTCGTGATCATTACGCTCTCGCAGAGCATGTGGAACGGTAGACGGCCAGAGTAGGTTATACCCTCCGTGTAGGCTACGTATTTATACCTACATACGTCCTCAATCTGGATTATATTCTTCGCATGGCCCAAGCCCGTCCATTTCAACTGGTTCGTATCCGCCCATTCCTTCCCATCTGTCTTTTGGAGGAGCTTGATACGCAAATCCCCGTTCTGGAGCGGGTTGAACTGGGTCGATCCGCGCCAGAACATCTTATCGATCTTGGAGTCGAAGGGGAGGGTGCTTTCTATGTCTGAGATTTTGTTGACGACGTCGTAGAGGGGGCCTATGTAGGAGACCGGCCAGGACCAGTGTCCGAAATGGGGGATGGGCCAGTAGTTTAGAATATCGGTATGGTCGTACCATTTGGAGTAAACCCACGAGTTGTTTTTGGGGTAGTCTACTGGGGTGAAGGAGAAGACGGTGTCGGGGAGGGGCTCGGGGGAGGTTATCAGGGCTTTGTGGATTTGGTGGAGAGCAGCAGACCGATGCTGTTTATTTTACTTGTTTCTCAATATACCTTTTATACTTTTTGAATATTATATGAAATTTCGAGGTGGCGATAGCTTACCAAAACGTTCACACTGTTTTGTGTAGAGTTGCTGCTGCTGATGACATACATCTAGAATCAGTGGTATGTATGTTAGAACTAACATATCGATCTTTAAATTCCGTAGAGACGTCTATTATACCCTATTTCCCTTTATTCTCACCGTCACCAGAGCAGTATAATCATCTGGTCCTCTCAAAAACTCAAACTCCCCCCTTGCGACAGCCTCATCAATGGGCTGGTATAACAGTGGATACTGTTTCCTGCATTGCTTTTCTGTCAAAAGCATTGATCGTTCCCCCCATCCTCTTATCTTTCTTCCTCCAACTGTTAATGGAGGATACGCTGGCGAATCCGAATCCGTAAAAGATGAACGAGAAGTCGTGAAATTCAAAAGTCCGGACCCGTCCGTGTTGAAGATGTATTTGAGAACCGCCATCACTCCGACGGCCGCGAAGACCGCCTCTGCGAATGCGACTCGCAGGAAGAAGGGTCGTCTGCCTGGACCACCCATTCTTGTATATCGACCCATTTACTTCATAAAAATTATAAAATCTTTAAAGCTCGACCCAGAACATCTAAAAAGATTTTTAAATTGAAATGCAAAATCGTAAAATCTCAGTAATATGGAGCGAAAAAAGCAGAAGAGGGTGCCCAAAACCCAGAGCTACCTGGGCCCTGTTGGATTTTTCAGAAGAGGAGAGTCTTGATGAAAGTCGGAACCACTGCCACCACAAAACTGCAGGGTCCCTCCTCTCCGGATATATAACCGAAATTCATGGTGGGTCCTGGTCTTGGCCAGAAACACATGCATACGCAATCATGATCGAACGGGACAGATTGTATATATTTCGGTAAAAATAATCGGTGATAGTGCTTCCTAGCTTCGAGAAAAATGCCATGGCGCAAGTTTCGAACCAAGAAATGCCAGGGTTGGCGATTTTGGATGGATGCGATATCATACAAGCTTTCTTCAACTGTGGAGGAGAGGTAGGGGTCTGGCACGGCGCTCGGCCCGACGTTTTCGAATTTGTGGGGCGTTCAGGTACAAATTCGTGAAAGTTGCTCGAAACCAGGAACGAATTCTTCCGGGGTGAGAGCTGTTATCTCTTGAATATTCGAAGTACGAGTTACCTAAGTACTTGCATATTTTCGAACGCTCTCGGACCGACATGTTTGGTGTGCTCTGTTGTTAGGGCTGTTGTTTTCAACGTTTCTGGGGTGCCTGTCAGTTTGAACCCATGCCGCACTTGCATGTGTTACCATAAATTCCTAATATACAGGTGAGAAAAAGAGGAAGAGAGATATTCTAAATGGCATCAAAACCCTCAAACTGACAGCTACTCCCGATAATGAAAACATATTTTAGTACTACAGAGAAACGAATTAAAAAAAAGTGGGTATATACAGAACTGAGAGCTAGGCTAACCAGTTGATTAACGTATTTACTGTTCATTTGTCCATTTATTCTCCTCCTCCTCTAACATGCCAGCCTTCCGCAATCTCAACTCCGCCCCAAGGAACGGATCATCGGCTCTCCACGGCCAAAATTCATAGGCTTTTGCGAGGGCAACAATGTCCGAAACTGACAAGTACACCGTATGTTTTGTCGCTAGATCGGGCATACTTTTAAGCGTCTCGTCGGTCTCAAGCAGCATTTCAGTACCACTCCCCATCTTGGCTAGGGCGTCTTTGACGGAAGTCTGACGACCCATCATCATGGATGTGAGTATATGGTTGAAGAATTTCCACGGCTCCGAGTCTGGAACGTCGCCTCTGAGGTAGTGCATCGGATAAATGGGCGTGATGTCTACCAATGTTGATTCCGCCCAGGTCACCTGCGGCCAATAATCTTGAAGTTTGAATTGGATCGGTGCTGGCTCGTTGGATTCTTGGAAATAGATGAGCTCCTTGTAGTATTCGACGCCGGTTGCCCTGTCCTGCTCGTTCGGCTTGTGGGAGGGCATATTCCAGAAGTCTATTCTTTTGAAGAATCGATGTTCTGACCATGTGAATCTCTCTGGCGGTTGAGCTAGAACGCGTATATTGGTCAGAGCTTCAATGAGAACTGCCGCCCGATTTCTTCTTCCAAACGACCTTGGTATGTATCGAGACATCATCTCCTCTGTGATCCAGAGGAGGCACTTTATACGCCCGTACTGAAAGATCCACTCCTCTTTACCAATGTTGTCGAGGATCTGAGCCATGAACCTATTGCCCTTTCTATCTTTGTGAAGTAGTCCTGTAATGAGTAGCTTCTTGTTTACTCCTTCCTCTCGGGGGACCTTTGGGATGTCCAACTTTCCCATAGCAATCAAGTCATCAAGGGTTTTCCACATGTAAAAGTCCCGCTGCACAATCTCGAACGATTCATGCGTGCATATGCGTTCAAGATAGGGTATAAATCCGGTTTCCCCTTCTAGCAAAATGTGCTTCTTAGGCTTAACAGCATCGTTTAAAGCTTTAGAGTATATCCCATATCCAGGGTTGAAGTCAAGGATGGTGCAGCCTTCATATTCTGAGAGATCGAATCGCTCAAAGATTTCTTTGCACCTCGCCTCATTCATAATGACAGACTTGTCCAGTGATTTGGAGTCCTCCAGATCTTCTACTTTTAAGATGTTTGCGAGCGTTGGTGCCACATCTCTCACCTTACTCAACTGCAATTTTCTCCACATACTTTTCTCCGAATGCGGTTTTGTAGGCGACCCCGATCGCTTCTCTCCATCCTTTTTCCTTTCTTTTACAGTCGTCCATTCCCAGTCCTTGGTTTCCACTTCTTCTTCTCTATCCATCTCGAGGTATTCTCTTGCCCGCTGCGTCAACGGACTCTCGGGAACATTCGCACGTCCAGCGAGCAATCCCCGGGCATCGAAAATTCCTAGGTCCATTCTCTTCACCCTCTCATCTGCTTTCTGAAGCCTAAAGAGCCGACGCATTTCTTTGAGTTGTTCGGGTAGGAACCCTGTTGGGTATATGGGATTAAACTTTATCGTCACTTGCCTACCATTCCTCGTTACAACTTTGGTGGGCAGAGGTGGTCCTTGTTTTTTTGGTCGGCCCAAATACCCTTGTGATTCGTAGGGTTCACCATGGCGTTTACGAGGCGGCTCGTCGGGGTCGTCTTTGGTGCGTGGTCGCCCATCAGCGAAGTTTCTGCCTCCTGGCGCCTTAGGGAATCCAATCGGGACCTCCTGAGGCTTGATATTGAGCTTTTTGGCCAGCGCGCGCTTTTCATCGAGAGTCGGCAGTGATGGTCCGAGTCGTCCTTTCCGTCCTACTGACTTTGGTTCTTTGACTGTTTCCTTTGTGGTACTACCTCGTGAGCGCTTCTTCACCTCCACCACGTCGTCTTCGTCTTCTTCAGTTTGTATCTTCGAACGACGACCACGAGGGTTCCTCTCTTCTATTCCTTCTTCTACGTCTTCGTCCTCTTTAACTTGCGCTCGTGGGGCACGGCCGCGTCGGGGCTTCTCGACCACCACCTCCCTCTCTTCCTCTGCTTCGACAAGTATCTTTCGAGGACGACCACGCGGGCGCTTGACGATTAACTCGGCACCATCGCTGTTATCTGGTGGAAGGACTTTTTTCGGTCTGGGTATCGAGCATGGGGCTGTAGTAGTAAAGTTCCTAGGTGTCCACGGGGACGAAGCGATTGGCGTGCGAGGAGTGAGTGACCGTAGTGTGACAGAGTCAGCGACAATGGTTCGAACGAGTGGAGTTACTCTCATCTGGTGGTGAAATAAGGATCGTGGAGCTGCAGGCTAACCAAGATAATTGTGCGATCCGGTATCCGAGCTGTTGTTATGTTGTTTCATGAGGGCCGCAATCTTCGAAATGGCAGGTAGATGGAAAGTCTCTATCAAGAGAAGGCTTTAAAGAAAAAAAAACTTATCGATGAGACAACACAACGCTAGTTAATATTTCAGAGTCCCTTTTTAATATGTTAGCTTGAAAGATACACTTCAAGTTGACCTTGGTGCTCTTTTTTTTTTTTTATCAATCATCAAATAATTCATATTTTGAAAGTTACATATTTGATGATATTCGCTATTGAGTGAGGGGCTCTGGTTGTAGCGATATCCGATTTCTGACATCCGCAAAAAACGAAAGATTCCATCTAGCTTTCACGACGGTTGTAGGCTAGCGACACTACGTCTGCTGCTCCGGAAGTTTGGTCCAATTTTGAAACATGGAGACATCTTTTTGGCTAGATGATGGGCTTCGCTCGACCCATCCCCAGGCGATACAATAATGTTTTGCGAGCAAGACCCACTCCTCACGCTCATCGAGCAGCTCCAGCTTATCGATCCGCTCCTTCTCGTCCCCTCCTATCCACTTGTCATGAATAAAGTTGATATCGCAAGCGCCCATACCGCTGTTAAATCCTAGCATTCGCATCCTCTCTTTCTGCCTCTCAAGGGTCGAATATCTTTGCAAAGTTTTGAGTACGATCCCTCGCTGGGACAGATTCCGCACCATAACTTTTCCGAACGGGTCGTCTCCTCCGATTGGCTCGTAGAGAAGGATTCCGACTCCATTTGAACTTGATTCTGACGGTTGCCCGAATGAAGTCGTGATCCACTTGAATATGTCGTCGGTTTCCGTTGGCGAGAGGTAAATCAAGCAGCATTCCGATATAAACAAGGTGGGCAGTTTTGGGTCGATTCCTTCTGGAAGAGGGGTCCCTGGCTTCAGAGTTCTTAGATCGACAGGGTGTATATAGTAATTTGCTGATTTGAGGGACCCCGTTCTCATATCAGTCTGAAAACCAGGGTCGGCATCATCAAAAATCTGACCGCCAGCGGATGAAAACTCCGATATTATCGACGAAAGTTCCTTGTGTCTCTTAATGGCTTCTATCTTGCGGATTGTAACCTGAGGAAAGTCGAATTCATGATAGAGCAGTTGGAGTGACTTGTCGGCAGCAGCAAGTCGGAAAAATCTCGTATCTGAACCAGCGCCAAGGGATATGATTTGCTTTCTACTTGTCGACGGCTGCGAGAGAAAGCCTTCGACCAGTTGATCCAAAGCTATTGTTCTGATGTATGTACCTATGATGATGGTGACATCATGCGAGCCGTCAGCGTTTCCGCGCTTTGCTCAGTCGTGAAATCTGCACGGCACTTCTCTGTCCGGATGTTCACCTCGTTATTCACCTCTGTTTATCAAAGGATATCTTCTATCCCTGGGTGCGGATGCTTCGAGAAACAGTTCCGCGTACAGATCAGACAAATATCCGGTCTTTACGGCACTACATCGCGAGACGAGAGCGTCAATGTCGGTCTGTTGGACGATCCGATCTTTGTCGAAACCAGCTGCGGGCCCGACTGTGGAAGGCGTCGCAAATCGAGTTGGCACAGCCATAATGCCGTAATGCCGTCGAGGCTGAGCTCTTGCTGGAAGAAACGTAAGATCGACTCGAAGTAAGATTGGCTATCTTGGTGGGGGATAAGGTTAAGTTTCGAATGACGGAGCAAACGAAAAAGGATGTCCCTGTTTGTATCGATACGCAGTAGTTGGAGTGCAAGGGGGGGAACTCCGCAATCGATGTGACCCTGCTGCGATTCTTGGCTATCAGATGTCTGTAGGCTAAACGGTTAACCGTTTCTAATGGACACAAGTGTAACCCAGTCTGCGTTTGCTTTCTTCTTCTGCGTTATTGGCCCGTTGTTCGTTCGTTCGTTCGGTTGAATTACCAGGAAGCAGCGGTGGAGGAGTGGAGGATGAGGAGGTAGGCATCTATCAAGGCAGGCACGTCAGATCGGACAAAGTCGATAATAATAGCGTCTGTTAATTAAAATACATCATCTTCGTAGACACCACCCAAAATCAACTACACAGTCCCTCTCGTATTTCTCCGACATCTTTCTCGGTATCTTTCTCTGCCTCTCTCGTGTCCATCATTCGCATTCAATATATCCGGTCCACTTAGGCGTCAACACGAAACCAAAGGTTCCAAACGAGAAACCCGCCTGGCCGTTCGGCGTGCCTGCATGCATGGCCATCGCTAGTGACTTCCAGCCTGGCCGATAGCAGTACCATATTACCCCGTTCGCCTCTGGCAATAAATACCCTTCCCGGCCGTTCTCACGTCTCAACTTCATAAACCGAATCCGTCTAGCTGGTCGTTCGGATTATATACCGAGTAGGACACTCGAACGACCGCTGCTTGCTCCTCTAGTAATCACTCCAGCTGCATCGATCTCGAAAAACCCCGGAGTGAAACACAATCCCAACTCTCACCAACTGCTGTTACGAGAGGGAGCTGCGAGAAACGATTTCATGCCTTCGGAAACGGGGCAAGAGTCATGGAGACAACCGAAGTAGAGCAAAAACCGGAGGAACAACAGTTCTGGGATGGTATGACCTCCCAATATCCAAACCTTTATCTTTGATCCGTGACTGTTCCTCGGCTTACCACCACCCCTGCTGTCGGATCTTAGAAATCGATGTCATCTTAAGCACTCCGTGTCCGGCGCAACATCAAATCGATGTTCAATTGAGATCATATTTACAATTGATCTCATCATACGGGAGTAAGCTCCAAAAGGAACATGGAACGACCATTTTGCTAAAAAGTCATATGACTAGATGATTACTTGCAATCCGAATACGATGTTGCCAGGTGTGGCGTGCATCTGCTAGAGTCTAGAGTATTCAGTGAACATAAAAGCTATGTGCGACGACGTCTGGTCGGGCGGTTCACAAAGGTATGGATCATCGAGTTCCGTTATATCCAGTCATAGTACCTAACAACGCTCCTAGGAGCCACCAAATTCTCCGAGACTCCACGTTATAACCTCTGCGTTGATGTATGATGGAGTGGAGAACCCCAAGACATTCGAATTGATGTTAGAACAAAGCGCCTTTGAACGTCTTATCAAGCTGATATGGGAAGATGTCGATAAGGGGAACTTTGGGTTTCACAAACTTTTATTGGAGGTCTTTTACGAGATGTGCAGGATACAGAGACTGAGGATGCAAGATCTAGGTAAGCTTTTCTGCGAAATGATACCGTAAAGCATAACTAACACAAATCCGCCAGAAATCCTGCAAGATGAATTTATTAAGCATTTATTGGAACAGATTGAAGAGGGACGCGGTGACCCTGATGATCCTTACAACTATGCTGTGGTAAAAGTCTTGGTAAGAGCGATAGGTTACACCTCTCTATATCAGATGAAGCTTACTCTTGGGGACATAGCTTGTGTTAAATGAGCAGTACATGCTCTCAGAGCATAGCGGGCAGGGTGATACACAGTTGACGAATAGAGTCGTCAAGGTTCTGTCCTTCTACGGCCCGGACTTTAAAACATTTGGAGAGAATATCATATTGCTTTTGAACAGAGAGAGTGCGTAATATCACACCTCCAGGGCTCTAATTTCTGCTGACCAAACTTGCTAGCTGAGACGCCTACTCAACTTTTGATATTGAAGCTCCTCTTTTTACTTTTTACAACGAGCAAAACTTATGAATACTTTTATACAAATGATCTCTGTGTTCTCGTTGATGTCATGATACGCAGTTTATCCGACCTTCCTGAGGAGGAGGATACGGTATGACCCCATCTTGCTCTCCTTGGCTGGATCAATAGATCTAAGATCTTTTCTCTAGTTACGACACATGTACCTTCGAGTTTTGCACCCACTGCTCTCTCACACTCAACTCCGACATCCGCCGCATTATAAACGTTCTGAGATCCTCAGACTTCTCAACCAACTTTCTACAATCCGGTCTCAGCACTTTTCTCCAGTAGACCCGACTACCTTGCGCCTCGTCTCTCGTTGCAACAAAGTCGAATGGCTTGATGATTCACCAACAGAGGCTAAAGCCCACAATCTGGCAAGGCAACACCTGGGGATGAGCTTGGCTGATGTTGGAAGCAGCATGTCAGTCGTAGAAGTAGCTGTTGTCAAGCAAGCAACGCCAGCTCCTCCTGGGTCGAAGAAGAAAGAAAGGGGTGCGCCACCACCCCCACCACCCGGTAGAGTTAGGGGAACTTGGGGAGGGCTCGAAAAGGCTCCTGAGATCAAAATTGATCCTGCGCCGGCTGATGGTGGTGCGCAAACATCACCAGAAATTAAGAAGAGTTCGTCTTTAGGGAATGGCAGTATGCGACGTAGAGGGCCACCGCCGCCTATCCCATCCGCGCGCTCTGTTCATGCCGTCAAGGTGGGAAATCGAGATTAACTTTATCACCCAAGGTCGCTGATGAAAGACATCTGTCACTCTTCGTTTGAACCAGAACCACCTTTCTTCGTTCCACTTTGTTATCCAAACACCTACCTAAGCTCTCTTTTTTCATGATATCCATTTGCCGTATTTCTCTTCTTGTATTTACTTCCCGGTATAGCCTTTTTCATTCGCGTTTGTCTTTCAGCAGTTCAGATCCCAGTCTTCGTTTCCGGATATATCCTTCCCGAGACCATTTCCCGACAACTTTGCTTTAAAGATTGCTTTAGTTCGACCTCTCTTAGCCTCGGCGTTTTGTCAATTTGTTTTCGATATCGCGATTGAAATCGCATTTTCTCATGAAATTGGCGCTATGAACAATCAGAACAGGGCGTGACAGCTACTTCATCCTTTTAGTTTCTCGGTTTGCTTAGTTTTCGATTCTCTCAAGAAGTGTATGATATCACAATATCCACATCTCGTCGGTTCTCATCATGGACCAAATTCAAAATTTATCATTCCGAAATCATTATTATATGTATACGATTAATTGCTAAAGGTCTATGCAGCCATTTAGATGTGTCCAACCGCACTAAACAACGCCGTGAATGGTAATACCTAGTGCGCAGAAAATATCAATCTCCAATTATAACCCACTCGGTCGATCCCCATCGTAGCTTTGGTGCCTTAAAGCGTCCGAACGCTTTGCATTACCCACGCATTGCCTTCGATCCTGTTCTTCCATTCTCCATCTACGAGGCTCCTCATCACTTTAGTCATCTCCTCAGGCGCCATCTTACCCGAACCCTGCTGCCGCTCTACCTTCTCCTTCCATTCGATCAGCAGCTCCTTCAACAATTTACTCCCCTCCGCCACCTCCTCCTTCGAAAACCTATCAATCATAGCATTTTCATCATGTTTCCCCTTGAAATCCTCCAACTCGTCCGCCTTCCTCTTAGCCATATTGATAACCTTCTGCGGGAACCGCACCAACTCGGCAACGTGAATCCCAAAACTCTGATCGCAAACCCCTTCGTTGACTTTATACAACAAGGTCACCTCCCTCTTCTTCTCCCCGTTCCCGACATCGTTCTCCCCAACATGCGCCACGACGTGCAAGTTTTTGACTGCAGGGTACTCATCCACCAATGCCGTCAACTCGTGGAAATGGGTCGCAAACATTGAGAAACACTTAATCTGCTTGACGATATACTCGCTGATCGCCCACGCCAGCCCGAAGCCGTCGTAGGTACTCGTACCCCTCCCCAACTCGTCGATAATGATCAAACTCTCCCTCGTCGCGCTCTTCAATATCGTCGCCGTCTCGAGCATCTCCGCCATAAACGTGCTCACTCCCTTCAATTGACTGTCGCTCGCCCCGACACGCGCGAGGATGCAATCAAAGATGGTTAGTTCCGCCTCCGAACAAGGTACGAAGCAACCGGCTTGGGCCATCAATGCGATGACACCGATCTGGCGGATATACGTCGATTTACCCCCCATGTTCGGTCCCGTTATTATCAAAAACTCACTGGAGTCGCGGACGAGACTGACGTCGTTGGTGATGAATTGAATGTCGTCTTGCATTTCCATACACGGATGGCGGGCTTCCGTTAGGATTGTGTTTCCTGTTCCGCGCGGGTGCATCGTTGGTCGGACGTATGGTGAAGGAGCGTGGACTGAGACGTGGGCGAAACTGACAATGACGTCGAGGTGGGCGAGGACTGCTGCGAGGTTTTCGAAGACGGAGCAGTATGAGGATGCCACATTGACTACTTCTTGGACAAGGCCGGTTTGCGTGCGGTTGTAATTTTGGGTGTATTGGTCAAAGTCACGGCGGAGGGAGGAGAGTTTGTCAGTGGTGAAGTATACACCGTTCTTTTGGGTCGAGATTTCTTTGTAGTGGCGGTTGTTACGGATGGAACCTGCTTCCTGTATTTGTTATCTTCAAGTTAGTGGCTATTTATATCTTGTATGATAATATGTAAAAGGACTTACGTTTCTCGTGAGTCTAAAACACCAGCCGTGGACTCTGTGGTTCTCTAAGAATAGCTTTTTGTCTATCTCTTGACTTAGATCATTACTGACGTTGCGGTGTTCCTTTGCCAGATCTCGCTGCAAGGCGTCCAATTTTGTCCTGATCGTTCGCAAGCTGTCGTCGAATTCAGGTTTGATGATGTACTCATGATTCTCCAGCGCATCGAGGTCAACCGTAGTTTCAACCATCTCCTCCAGCTTCGACAACTGAACTTGAAACTCCTTCAATTTTCTGGTGTAAACCTCATCTAACGGATCCTTATACTTCTCGTCCATAACCCCCTCTAGCGTCCCGATGAACCCCGGCAATTTTATCACCAACATGTATGCCCTCACAACATCTTCCAGATTAGCCATATTCCTTTGAAATTTCTTAGCCAACCTGTACAGATCAGGCACGGCCTTCAAATGCTCCTCCTGCATCGTTTGTCGTAACTCGGTATCCTCCACGAACGCCTCGACGAGTAAATGCCTCTTCTCGATTTCCTCGAGTGACATCAACGGCTGCTTCAACCACTGAGCTAACAACCTCGTGCCTACGGCTGTCTTGCACTTATTGAGCAATCCGTACAGCGACATATTCTTCGATCCGTCCCGCGGACCAGGCATCAGATTCAACGCCTTGAGAGCCGAAGCGTCTAGTTTCATATACTGTGCCAGATCGTGCTGATATAGCCTGTACTGTCCGAAATTCAACTGATCGGACATCAACCCCAGATATCTAATCAAGGCGGACGCGGCACCCATTGCGACCTTGAGGTCAGCTTGGGGCAACGAGCCCACTGCCACGTCATCTTTGAGCAATCGAGTGAGGTCTTGTTCGACATCCTTCCCAGCGAAATCAGGTGATTTCTTATCGGTAATAATGACACCGCAGCGGTCAATCACGGAACGTAGTTTGGTATTTTCAACGTCCTTTTTGGATTCATTGGCTTGGACGATACATTCTTTGACTCCCAGTTGGATAAGGAGAGACTACATCATCCGATATACATAAAACCATTAGCACATCTCCCAAATTGAATGAAAACCAACCACACAACAACAGAGAAAAGAAGATGGATAAAAATAGTGTAAAACTCACCTCAAAATTCGAATACAAATCGTTATCCACAAACTCACTAACTCCTAACTCTCTCACGCTCGCATCCGCAAACGCCACCCCTACAACCCGCTGATCCGCCTTTGCAGAAACCTTCACGGAAAGGATGATAGGACTCGAATCGAGCTGTCCTGCGATATCTTCCTCCACATCCTGCAGATTCCCCGGTGACGCCTGCTTGACCACTTCCCAGCTATTCCGTCCCTTTTGCGAACCCCATATTTCGATCCTTTTGCCCTGTTGGAATAACGCTTCACGGAGGAAATTTCGAAAGACGGTGATGGAGAGGGTGCACGATGGTAGGGCGTTCTTGCCACCACCTAAGGATTTCAAGACGGAGTTTGTTTTGTAGACCTGTTTAATTATTGTAATACGAGTCAGTAAGTGATTAGTCTACTTTTATATTAAATAGCAGTACTGCTTTGTTTGGAGTAGTCTTTTGTGGTTTTTTTCAATCGCTATGAAAGGATGGTGATAGGGGGAACGTACATGTTGTGCTACGAATTGAGCATCTTCACCGTGTACGGTGTAAAAGTCAGAACGCTCAAAGACTCTGATGGTACTACTATCCTTTGCGGGTAATCGGTTGAAGAGCGAGATAAAACCGTGCTCGTCATCAACTTTGAGTTCCGGCCGCGACGCCATGCTGTTGCTGCCTCCGTTGTTGGATGGAATTCAAGCCAGGGGTAGCAGGTCTTGGAAGCAAAGCTAGCTAGCTTTTGGAGATCTCGACAATAGCTAATACAGCTGCTGGTTACAAATTGAAAGAAAGAAGAGAAGATTAGAGATCTAGCACGATATCAGGGGAAGAGGAGGGAATGTATGAAACTAGAACGCGGGTGTAATTAGATAGCTCAATTTGAAATTCTCGAGGGAAAAAGAGACCAAAGCTTGTTGATAAGAATGCGAAACCAAGGTTGGTTGGACACGCGAATGCTGCTCGCTCGCTTAATTAACACGCCTGGCGTCGCGTGTGTCTGCGTGCGGCTCCGACCAAAAAAATATCTTGGCGAAGACAATGCGGAAGGAGGGCGAGCTGTTTATTCTCCGGACACCAAAAAACTACAATTGATTTTCCCCAAGACGTAGCTAAGCTAAAATAGTGACACAGGTCCGAATAGCGGAACCTTCCGATGGTAGCTTTAAAGGACAATGGCTAGTTAATTCGCGCCCAGGCTAATGGTACAATACTAAACTACCAATCCCCTGCAATAGAACCCTCAGCATTCAGCAGAATTGGCCCCCAATCAAGCCGGAGGCTAAGGCCTGAAAACGTATGAGAATCCCAATAACAAGCAGTGGTAAAATACAGAAGAAAAAGAAGGTTAACAAAAAGAAGCGAGGGGATCTATCTACGGAACAAGGCGGTAGCTGGCGTCGCTCCTATCCCTTCCATCCAAGTCCCTGCAGCTCCTTGCGCACGGCTTCCTCAGTATTGATCTTTTTGATCTGTGTGTCCTCCAGTTTCTCGCCCGTCGCAAATCGCATCTTCAAGTCCTCGATAGCTCTCAGCTTCTTCAGTAAACTACGTTGTTTCTTTTCCTCTGGTGTTCCGCCACCTGGGGTAATCGGTGTCATCGGGCTGGTAATCTCTACCTCTGGTGGTGCCGGAACTGGGAGTCTGAGTTGCGGATGTCGAGGCCCTCCATTCTCAGTCGGGGATGCACCCCCTGAATTGCTCTGCTCTCCCTGTCCTTGGTTTCCGCCGTCTTCCTTCTTCTTACGCTGGGATCGTTGGCGTTGTGGATTGTTGCTACCACCAGGGGCTGGAGATCGATGTCGCGGTTGGTGCTCCTTAAGCGCCTGTCCTAATGATCCCTCACGATGGTGGTGTCCATTCCTGTCGTTCCTCTCACCAGGTCCTCCCTGTCTGGGTGGCCCTCTGCTCCTACTTCTCGTCCTGCTGTGGTCCCGTCGTCCACCCTTATTAGGAGTGTTCCCAGGTGCAAGCGTCTGGCCGTTAGTCTGACTCTGTCCTTCGACACCCTCCGGGTTTGTGGCCGCCTGTTCTGCTGCTTGTGCCTCCTTGGCCTTCTTAGCAGCCTCACGCTTCTTCTTATTTTTGAGCGCACTTTTGCTAAGCCCTCCTTCCTTGTCTCCAACTCCGGTTCCTTCTAGACTAACCCCTCCACCCGGCGCCGCTCCAGGAACCGAAGCAGGTGTGGCACCGGGGACCTCACGTTTGCGAGGCTTAAAGCCGTTGGAACTTTCAGAATGCCCGTTGAACAAGCCGCTGCTTCCGGGGACGTGGGCTGCTCCTCCTTCATCCTCACGCTTGAAGTGCAGCGGGGTGGCTGAGCCACGAGCATGTGGAGGACGATAAGCCCCTGCTGGCTTGGCCGGAGTAGCAGATTTGTGACCAACGGCGGATGTATGCGGGGTCGGCGGAGGGGGTAAGGTGGCGCCGAGCAGAAAGTTGCTGGCATCTTGCGGTCTCCATGAAATCTGTTTTCAAAATTTAGCATCACGATCAGAGGCAAGGGCGAATCGTAATACCCACATCGTAGAGCTCCGTCATTTCCTCATTGTACATGAGATCGCCAGTCAGAGCGTACCAAATCTTCACACCATTGTCTACACGCAATCGCGGACTCGTCGTAGCGGTCAAGATGTGTTTCCCATCCGGACTCCAATAACAGACGGTGGCATTACTCGCTTCGAACATGGCAAGCTTCTTCATTCCGTTAACTCTGTCGTATATATCGATCTGACCCTGCAAATTTCCAAAACCAGCAACCAACAACAATCGACCATGGGGAGAAAACATGATGGTGTTTCGAGGCCCGAGAGGTAGGTTGGTAATCGGGTTCGCTTTTGCATCGAAGATTGTAGTCTTCGCAGGCATATAGCCATACACGACACCAAACTCATCAGAGTTGGGAGACCAGCTAAAATCGGAGATGGGGCCATCCTTGTCTACAAAGTCACATTAGTATTATAACTTTTGAAACGAGTGGGCATTCTTACCCAGGGTGACCCGAGCATCGACTCCATTCTTCACATTCATCATATACAAATTCGTCTCGCCATAGTAGTTCTTGCCCGTCTTGTCAACTTCTGTTTGCGTAAGGAATAAAACAGCAGTTCCCGCAGCGTTCCAGTTGAATTGGATCTTGTCTGCCTTGTAGAACGACTTTTGCATCACCGGCTTGGAGAAGTTCGGAACGGCGTAGACAGCAGCTTTAGCGGGCTGGCCCTTATTTTCCGGTACAAACACGGCAACGTGGTAGTTTTCTCCTGCTGACAGTTTGAATTCACTGACACCCTCCACATCTAAACTTTCCCAGACTGTGGTCATGTTGCTCGGCTCGTAAAAGGCAATCTTGTTCGTGGTAGCTCGTGCACAGTACTTCTCATCAAAGGTGTATTGAATAATCCTACAGCAATTGTTAGCATCACGCGAGCTAATATAGATATTCCGGGTCACCAGGGTGCCATACGAGGCGGATTGATTCTTTTGAACGAAAGCGGCAGTCTGTTCACCGGTATCCGTTCGCCATATTTTCAAGTTCTTTGCTGCGTTTCCATCTTCCAGCTTGGCTACAATTGAAAAAGAGTAAGATTAGCGAAATTAGACTGGTTATAATCTCAGCAAAGGTAGTCCTACATGGTCTTTCCCAGGTGGTAATAAAGCTTCCTTTAGGCGAGAAGGCTAGTTCGTAGACTGCTGGCGCTGGTATGGAGACCAAGAGGGCACCAGTGTTTGAATCGACTATCGTGACACTAATGCAAACAATCAGGATCCGTCACCCCAAATCTTGTCAGAAAGAATATACGAACTTGTCCGGGGAAGCGTAGGCAAAGTATCGGCCGTCAGGAGAGTAGGTACAACACCGAGGTGTATGCTCTGGCCTAAAATTGTTCGACGTCTCAAGGTTAGCTCTCAACCAGAAAGAAGCTACAGCGATAAAAAAAGATGTTGGTCGTACTTGCCGAATCCCGATAACGCCTCGTATTCGGGATATCCTTCCGTGATCCCAATTGTTTTCTGGGTACGGTCTGTCGAGGTAATCGTTAGCTTTAGTTCTTTTCAATCCTTAGAGGGACAGGGCGAGGCGAAACTAACAGGCGAATTGTGTCAAGGACATGGCTGAGATGTATGCACGTGTACGTGTGTGGCTGGCTCAAACGAAAAGAGAAGAAGGAAAGGAAGAAAACTCTGCAGGAGAAGAATGGCAAGATATCTCCTTATCGACGGATGGTCGAGTGATGGAATAAAAGACTGGAAAAGATCGGAACTTCCTGTCAGGTAGCTGCTGCTGTAGCTGAACTTCAATAGCAAACAATAATTGATCGTTTGCTTGCACCCCAACTAAATTCGATACTCTAAGATTGTCGGTTCGCTGGACTGGTACTGATTACTCTGTCGTAGCGGCGGCAGCGGCCGGGAAATAAAGGTGGGTCGGATAATTGGGGGGAAATAAAAGAATACGGCAGCAGGGCCACACTCTATCTCAACCTTGATGAAATTTAAGAGAACACCTTCTCGTTGCTCTAAAACGATGTGAAGATGTCTCAAAAACAGAGCTCAGAAGAGTTGAAAAGACAGTGGCTAGGAAGACCGAAAGGATGAACCAAGTCTACTTCGTGAGGTTACGATTGACGAGAAGAATTTGAATCTTTCAAATCTCAATGAAGCCACGCAAAGCTGCAAGGGTTTTTTTTTTTTTGTCTGAAATATTTTTTTTGCAGTTCGGGAGACAGCAAAGTTCCTTTCAGCTGCAGAATAAAAATAAATTTAAGAAAAAAAAAAAAAAAAAAAGGTTGTGTCGGTCCGTTGAAAAGTGGAAAGATATCGAGGTAGATTTTTTCTGCTGGATTGATTTTTTGGGAAAGCAATATTTCCTTGAGGAGAAGAGGAGAAAAGGTACTGCCACCGAATGGATGGTATAACGCTTATTCTAACTCTCTGTGACGGGTAATCTGGGGTGTCGATGCAATCAATCCTTTCGAACTGATAGCTCAGAATCACAACCGATAAGCCAAGCAGCAGGGTGACGACGGAGAATCGAGACAACAAGGCAGACGCAGGCAAGCCGGGGCGCACGCGTGAACGACCTGTCGATGACGACGAGGAAGCTGGACGTTGAGGCGGAGAGGCGAAAAGGAACGGGAGGCGGAACGGGCGAGCGTTGGAAGAGGGAGGAGGAGAAGGAGAAAGAAGAAGAAGAGACAAGAAGAGACGAAGAAGACGAAGACGAAATGAAGGAAGGATGCGTGAAGAAGGGAAGAAGTGTGGCAGCTGGCAAGGAAGAATATTATTGTCGTTTAGCAGCACACATGCGAGACACCAAACAACAACGACACCACACAAATAAAACAGAGTTATATTGTTATACCATATTGGCATCTCGGTCGAAACAGAGTTCAGCCAGCATTGCCCGCCTGGTTGAAAATTTTGGATTTAAACCCAAAGGGCCCGAAACATACCGTTTAAGCAAAAGCCAGTCCCTTCAGTCCAGCAGCTGGTCCCGGTCTCACCGCTGCTGCTATCAATAGCCAAACAGCTAGCTTGCTTAGCTCGGTCGCTTTGGTTGCAGTGCCAAAGCAAGACAAGTGGCCAACTCGACTCGTCTCTTGTCCATTCCAGACCCCTCCATTAATTACTCCATGGCCATGAGTCGCCCATCACAATCGCCAGCAGCGGTAGTTGTAAAGTAAAATTATAAACCCATGTTCTTTGTTCTTTACCATGTTCTGGGGGGGGCGGCGTTGTCCCTTCCCCTGGTCTTGCCTTGCCTTGCCTGAAGCCTTATCCTTCACTTCAACCAGATCTTTCCCCCTTCTCAATAGACGGACACCGGCGGCGGGAAGCTTGTGCTGCACACACCTTGCATATCCCCCCGCCAGTACCTGACCCGGATTCTCGACCTCCGAACAGGCAAAACATAGCTCAAGTGCACATACACCGAGGTAGCTTGAAGGGAGCTGCATATACTGCTTTGTTCTATAAAATAACATATATTTTATTCCTCATGGATTTAATTGATAATTTACTACTAGACATACCATATGAAAACCACCAAGGAGAATATAGTAATGTTATGTTGAGAACGTCGAATCGTAATATGTAAAAAGAAATATACTACCCCACAACGCATACACGTGCTCCTCTCGTGCTCTCCTCAAAACGCCGGCGAAATGATGCCTTACTAATATACTTAAGGAAAAACTAAAATACCAAACCAATGCAAAAGAAGAGCAAGCTAGGAAAAACCTCATCGTCCAAACCAATCAGCGCCCAAAATAACCAAAACGAAGGTAAATGTGGCATGTGTACTGTGGACATCGTGATATCAGCCCCGCGACCAACTCCTCAGCTCCGTAAATCATGTATCTTAAACTGCAACTTGTCAACCTCACAAACATGCCCCGGTCTGAGAGCATCCGTATACACATGCGGACTCGAATGAGGGTGGAACAAGCCACTATTGTTGCAATTCTTGATCGCTTTCACACCATCCGGATCTGTCAATCGGAAAACACCCCACCTGTATATTTTTAAACACTCTTCGTTAGCATGGCGTCCAAGCGTTAATTCAAATCGGTGAGGCATAATATAACTTACGAAGGCTGGCTCGAAGGAGCGCAAACAATAGCGATACTCTCCCGCAACATCATCTGATACCCACAATGTGTGTGCAAGTCCACGGAACTCATAAAACAAGTCTGCGTCGGATGCGTATGAATCCATCCCAATACCATCAAGTCTTCGCTATCGATATAATCGAACAACGAGCTCTCGTCCATCATGTTGCATGTATCCGACGTAGCTTCCTGTTGGGGTATAACCAGCCTATTCACAAAAAACGCATTATTCCTGAGGAACCCAGCGAGGATACCGCAGGTCTCTAGATTCTTCTTCGTATTCGGCGCCGCGATTGCTAAAAAGTTCCGTCTCAAATCCCGGGGTATGAAGATTGTCCTCAACGATTTCCCTCCCTCCGTGTACGCTACACAGTCGAATATATGGTTGGTATCGTTCCGCTTTGGTTTCTCCGGTGGTTCCATATTGTTATTCGGCTTAACTACCTGAAAGCCAGAGGTGGACATTGAAGAAGATGACATTGCCCGTTCTTTGATCGGACGGGGCGGCGGCGCTGTCATCTGTGGCGGGATATAGTTCGGATCATACTCGTCCTTGATCTTCGGGGGCACAGTCGGCATCCGTTCGATAGATTGCCTGTACTGTTCCAATTTCGAGGGATTCGCAAAATCGTCAAGACTGGGCAACTGGGTCTGAATCGGGGTGAACGGAGTCCTCTTGGGTACGATGGGGTACTCCATCCGGGCCTTCCCCTCCGCCAGAGGTGGATACTGAAGCGACATCGGTCTCGGATTCTTAAACTTCTCCTTGGACTCCCTCTCCCTTTCCTTCTCCTTATCTTCCTTTTCCTTCGCCGCTCGCCCGGCCTGCAAAGCCAATGGTATCGGCGTCCGGGTCCTCAATTGCAACTCCTGAAGCCGTTTCTGCAAATCAAACTCATCGTCCTGTTTCTTCCACGATATTCGCTTATTAGACTCTGTCGGCGTCGGAATCGCGGGCTCGTAGCTCCACCCATGCTCTTCAAAGTGTTCCCTCGGCGTAAAAGCCGGATGTATGCTCGGAGATGTGTTCGAACTAACCGAAGTCTGCATGCTGAGCCGTCTCCCCATCTTCTCCAAATCTCCCGGCCGTCCCCGACTGCTCTGCTGGTCCGAAAAATACGAACTCCGTCCGTCAACCATCTGTCCGTATCCGTACGCTGACGTCGACCCGTTCGAGGACGATATCGAGGATCCTCGGCTCCGTCGATGCTGCCGTAACACTGCTTGTTGCTCCTCATGTTCTTTCTGCATCTGTCGCTGTCTTTCGCGGGTATAGGCTTCGTATCTCCCATTGATACTCCCCTTGAGTTTTTCCATTCGACTAGCTATCGCTGGGAATTTCTACGACAAAAGTATCTCGTGAGCAAGATGTCACTAACATAACAGGTTTGAAGGAGAAAAGTCTAGGGTATACCGTATTCATCTCCACGAGCTGTCTCTCGTATCTCGTCTCACGCGCCTGCGGATGCGATGGCAAATGGGTCACTATCAGACTATTTGCCCAAAATCACTTAGCATATATATTCACCAAAAAATTATACCGAGTCGTCACCGGGAAAGAAACACAGAAAGGATCCGTGGTGATAGGGCCGCGACAGATGCATATACGTACTCCATATGTCGCATATACAACAAAAAAGCCTGTTCCTCGTTTCCCTCATTAAAGTACACATCCGCCTAGTATATCAAATGCACAGATTAGATATAGGTACTCATTCATGATACGATATATATATCCTGTTTAATAAGGCGTAAAGGGTGGAGGAAAAGGTATATACCTCTCGTAATAGCGTAGCAGCAGTCCGTAACCAAGTCGATAGTGGGACTTGGTCGCTGTACTCGTAATCTAAAGCTCTCTTGGAGATATCCTTGGACGCAACCGGCGGTCCGGCGGACGAACCGTGGAAAACCGCCCGACTCATTGTTTCGAGCGTGAGGTCCTTCCGTCCTGGAGATAATATTTCTCGAGTCGTATACTTATTCCAAGTTCCTTATATCTTTTATTTTGGGATGTATTTTGCAGCGAGGACTCGAGGGTTTAGATATGGAGCAGTTGCGGGAAATATATCTGGAGCAGGGAAGTGGCGAACAAGGTGGGAAGGATAAGGGAAGGGCAAGTTAAGGTTGAAAGGTGGGGAACAAAGGCCGGTTTACAAACACCCCGGGATACCAGAGCTCGAGTTCGCGAACGAGTAGGAGTCCAAGAGGGTCTTCGTCATAGACGGCGGGGGTGTTTAGCTCAGCAAATGGTCATAACGGTGAGTACTGGGTTATGGTACGGCCATTAGCGCATGACAGTCGACGACGGGACCAAAGTGAAGTTGACTGCGATCATTGACGAGCAGTAAAAGGCACGAGAACGAGAATCAGAGGAAGGAAAAGAAGGGATTGCGTGTCGCTGGCGTCCACTAATACTTGGTTAGGTGGCTGTCCGTGTATGTCCCTGTCAATAAGTTTTCGAATGAGCGCTGCACTAAATCCTGCAGCGGTGCAACGGCAGCAGCAGATGGAGCTCGACGACAGCTTCGTTGGCTGGTTGGCAGGTGGGTGACGACGGTTTTGCCCCACCGGCGGCCGGGCTGGTTGGCTGGTTCGGTGCCAATCGGTGGCTGCTGAGTTGTTTGCCGGGGCTAACCAAACCGAGCAAGTGATCTCAGCGCACCTGTTTCATCCGTGGCATCTATCAATTATCGATTGTCATCAGATATCGAATCCCCCTTCGCGATGGTATCACTGTGTGCATTCTATCCATCTTGTACATGGTAAGTAAACGCTAAATGGAAAAGTATTAAAAAGGTAAAACTCTAGAATAATAAAAAACCCTCCCTCCAAAACCCCACCTCCAAGTCTTCCGTTCCAAGTACCTGTATTGTTCGCCTCAAATTCAAATGTCGCATTCCCATCTTGGATACTATCCAATAGCAGGTTATCGTCCTATAACAACTTGCTAGATTGTATCTCTGCGTTCCGACGTGCAGTCGTCCATCCCTCCACGACGTTCGCCGCCACGTTCTTCCCGGACAAACTCATGGTCTCCATGCAACTTATAAACGCCTACACATGACATCGTTCATCAGTCGCACTCCCAATAGCGAGTATCAAATAGAGTGGGAACACTCACCTCCATGCCGGCTGTATACCAAAGTCCAAAGTCCAGCTGCGCCTCCTGAAACGTTGATCTCGGTTCTTCGATCGGATACGCTTGCCACTAAAAATAATGGGAATCCAGTTAAAAGCTGTGATTTATAGGGGGGGAATCTAGGCAGAGTCGTACCAATTTTCGATAAGACCACGTCAAGGCGTTGGAATCCTTGGGCAGATCCATCATCTCATAAATCTCCTCATCAGTCCAATACGTCGGCGAGAACACCTTGTAAAGATACTCCCTCCTCATAACCCCATTCTCCAACTTTCTATCCAACGTTCTCAGAATATTGACGCTCCAAAACCTAGCCGGTCCGACTTTCCTGCTATCCTGGTCGTAATCAGTCGGAAGGGTCGTAAGAATCATATCCGGCACGAGATCCTTATCAAAGTTGAAATATTTCGGGGATAACCTGTACGGCGACGCGAATAGTGTAACGTGGAGATCGTTATATTTTATCTTCTCCGGTGCTTTTATTGATTGCGATGTGATGTTACTAAACTGGTACGGTGTCGCAATAATCACGTCATCGTATTCATCTTCTAGCATTTCGCCGTTACTCTTTTTCGCCTTTACCAGCCAGGTTCTCGTATCTGGTATCTTCTCGATATTTGTTACCGCGGTTTCGGTCAGGATGTTCGACCCCGATTTTTCGATCATTGTGTGGAAGATCCTCCAATTTCCGCCGGTGATAGCCATAGCACCATCTGTGGACATCGCCACCATTGTTTCCAACCCGTGTATGTGTCCGAGATTTGAAGCATAGTTCACCCTAGTCGACGCCTGTATCACCTCGCTGCTAAAGGGAGCCCCGATCTTATGTGTCATTAAAAATTGCTACAATCGTCGTAGAATTAGCGGCTGTTCGCCAATCTTTTGGATGGGATATATTATTGATAAAATGCATACCGAGCCAGGAGTCGACGTAGCAGGAATCAAATCCAAATCCATCGCGGTCTGCGTGAGTGACTTCCAAGGAAATACCGGCTCCTCATACATCTTCAAGAAGTTCCCAACAGTCTCCTTGACCAGACCATTGGTTCTTGTATAAGAGAGCCCGTACCTCCAGAGCAATTTCACATTCTCCCACCAACCCCCATCGCCATGTATCGTTACCACGAATTGCCGTCCATCCCAGCTACATCACATAAATAGCCCCCATTAGCTTCTAAACAAGATCCGTGTGACAGGATGGAGAAAAGTAAATTGCAGTACATACACTCCAAGCTGATCAGCTCCATCTGGGCTTCCGGTATCGTAATTTGCTATAGGTAGGTTGAATAACTTTGCGGCTTCATACATGTTCTTATTGACCTGCACGAATATAGAGCCACCCAGCTCGACGGGCTCGTCCGGGTCATCGTATGCATTGACCGTGGTGGTTCTTCCGCCGACGTATGAGTTTCGCTCGTAGATTGTGAGGTTTACATGGAAATCATGTTTTTGGGCGTAATCTTTGAGGTAATATGCTGCCGACGAACCCGCTGCTCCGGCGCCTATGAATGCAGAGAAAAAGAGATTCATTAGCAATAGAAAGGTAGATGGAATAGGAAGAACGGGAAAGATGTAGTATTTTGGAACCAACCTATGACTGCGACTCGTTTGGCGGGGGCGTGGTCCGAGAGAACGAATTGCTGCTGGCCACCGGATCCCAGTATCGAGGCATGTCCTGGGAGGAGTAGGTACGTAGTAGACAGCAGCGCGCTGAGGGAGAGGAAGGCAACACGTGAGGATCGCGAAGCCATGATGGACGGAACAATAGCCATGGCCGTCAGTCGGAAATTTTGACGGAAGGGTTGATGAGGTGATGAGTAAAAAATTAAAATTCACGATCCCGGTGGAGGGTTTCCATTTTCATGATATGCGGACGTCATGGTATTTATCACACACATCAAGGAGTTACGAGGCCTTGTGGGGGCGGACAAGGCACATCATGCTGACATGATATGCTTGTTCGCAGCCCGTTACGATGCTCTTCGGAAGCTAGCCAAGCCGTTTCTGGCAGGGTTCAATTGATTTCCACCGTTTTTTCCCGCGCAATTTAAAATTGCCAAAATGAAGCCGCAAAATCTAAGATCCTAAATGCACACGCTCAGAGGTTCGATATTGTTTCGGTATCAACCGTTGTAACACCGCTATTGTAATAGATAGCAGACATGTACTGTTACACCAACTTTATCCAAACTGCAATAGTCTGCTCTAGAGATAATCGCGCTCCGAAACTTCCTCGCCGTCGTCTTTGTCATTTTGGAAGGAGAATCGTAGACGTAATCCCTCGATATTTCGAACTTCGGTATATAGCTTGCTCCAATCCTAATAAGAGGTTAACATATGACAAGCTAGACTGCTCGGTCTCGTTGTGGGGCGTGAGTGGCGGCGGAGCGTCGCAACGGGGTCCGGACCACCCCGCGAAATTAGGCGCGTCTTCTCCAGCAATCAATTTATTCGATATCACGCGTCGAACAAACCAACACTCAACATTCAATGCAACTTTTCATGCTTTATATTCAACCGGATTGACAACCAACATCTAAGAAGAAACCCCACAATCTTTCACTACCTTTCATAACATTCCGGAAGTATCTATCATTTGGATTCAATCCAACCTACCTACCCTTTCGCACACTAAGTGCCTTCACCGTTCGTGATACAGCTTGTGCAAAAAAATCGATAGACCAAAACAGCAGAATAAGGCAAACCTGTGGCCTGCAAGGACTAAAAATCAAACACTATGCAGACGAGGACCACCCGGTCTGGCAGGTCGTTGCAACCAACTAACATCAACAAACCGTTTAAATCCCCAGTCATCAAAAAGGATGTCGTCCCAGCCGAAGAATCCAAGAAGCCCGAAAAGCAGCGAGGCTTGCTCGATGAAATCGAAGATAGCGACGATGAAGCTTCACAAAGACTTCCTAGTTTATCGCCTCCACGAGAATACCCAGAAATCGGTTTTGAAGATAACCTGGAGTCTCAAATCGTAGATCCATCCGGCAAGCTGGATACGGTAGATGATATCGGAGACGATGTAGCGGAGGAGGACAGCCAAGCTGCTCCGTTTAAGGGCCTCTCCAGGTCGAATACCGGTGGCAAGAAGGGAAAATTCAGATCGAAAATAGATAGGCAGAAGATAGAGCACATGGAAAGAAAACAAGCTGAGATGAAGGTTGAAAAGAAAGATATAGATGCTAAGCCCAAGGGACTCATACCTTATGCTAATAAGAAGGAACTTATGGGATACGGTATAAACGACCCACTGATTCACCATTTTTATCAAACAGCTAATTTATGGCAGTGGAGAAATACGATCCAGTAAAATTGGCAAAAGAAAGTCCGAAGAAAACTCCCAAAAAGGATATCCTAGGACTAGCAAGATATGATAACGGTTCGTTCTCTAGATGGATGGTTGAGTCCGAACTTGCCAGTTCTAATCTTCAGGCACAGTTATCAAGAAAAATGGTCTCGATCCAAAACTCCTAGCCCTTCTCAACGACACTCTGGACAAAGACGGTTCGGGTTCGGATTCAGACTCCGATGATTCGACTTCAAGTAAGAAAAGAAAGCGTTCTCCCAGCGGAACCCCTGAAGACCCGATCGATATCGAAAATGAGACGACACCAAAGAAATCGAAATCGAAAAAATCCAAAAAGGTCAAAAATAAGTACACATGCTTCATGTGTAATGAGGAGGTACCGAAGGAACTTTACGAATCATATATGCCCGACTTGCCAAAGAAAATGCCACTCAAACGTAAACTCCACAAGTCGCATAAACAGGCGGCGGCGCACGCTAAGAAGAAAAGGCTGGGGATCCCAGATATCGATTGGGACAAATTGGAGGACCGTTGTAAGGCATACTTTTCATATCTGGAGGATATCATGACCGATAAAGCGAAGAGTCATTATCGCAATGTCTCTGAGCAATTTTTCAAGGCAAAGCACAAGAATGGGCAGAGTAGAACGGAGGCAGTATTTCAGAAGGGTAATTGGGAGAAGGAATACCCGGGGTACTACGGGCCCCGCGGACGTGATATCATGTAAGTTCAATTTATCAAGACGATGATATCTGGCAGTGTAACTAACTTCATATGCTATAGTGCGGATGCAATCAGTGGGAGCAAGTTGATAATGGCGGCGCTAAAAAAGTTGAAACAGGCGAAAGATATCACGCTTGTAAACTCTGGAGAGGGAGTCTATATTCAAAGCATTCTAATTCCTGAGTTAGCGATTCGTCTCATCATGGATGATTTCGAAATGGGAGAAGAAGAGATTGAGAAAGGACGAAAGCTCATGCTCGACACGATTGATGTTGGATTAGCACTGAATGACGATAATGACGACTATTCTGAGGTGAACGATGGCATGGATTGGTGGTGGAAGGAGCAGGAGGAGAAACGGCAGCAGGATGAAGATACTGAGCCTTCGATGTCACAGCAAAGCTCGATATATATTGAAGTTGACGAATGATTTGTAGCTGATGGTTTACATGACCATATTTTGATGTTCTACCAGATAGCTTTATGGTAGATGAATTTATCTGATTTTTGGATTCTTGGATCCAAGACAAGAAATCTAACGTGATTCGCACGTTTTCGACCTTCGGTTAAAATTCTTCAATTGACAAAGCTGCCTTTCTAGAATGAAAAATATCTCTATGCCGGTACCGAATATATATGAACTAGCGTGCTAGCGTGTGGGGAGGTCGGATAAGCCGAGGCTTTCACGAGTGTCTCGGCTGGGGGGGAATAAATAAGGAGTGACTGAATACAAACACACACGCACTGCCACTCGAATCGACCGAGTTGCCCCCTTCCGTCCATTCTCTCCTTCCCCTTCGAAATCATCCATCGTCACAAATCAATCTCCGTTCAAAAAACCAACCGCCTCCCCTCCTCCTCCTCCCATCGACGATATTCCCCTCTTCTCCCCTTCGGCCTTCGAATTCCCGTCTGCTCTTCTTCTCCGAATCTTTCGCGCCGTCACGAAGCAAGCCTGCATCACATCACGGTCGTTTGCTTGTTTACCTGCTTGATTACCTTACCACAACACATTTATACCCGAAAAACTCGAATGGCTGGACATTGAGGCTGGTTTCCATTTGTTTTTGGTCCCGCGATCGATAGATTCCTCCCAACTAGCCCGTCGTCGAACTCCCACCACTTCGGCGGCTTCCGACACCTCTTCTACGTAACATCTAAAATCACGTCCGTATTTGCATAGACGGCGAGAAGGAATACGCACCCTCCTTTTCCAGCCGTCACTCTTCTCTCAAAACATCATAATCCCTGATGTCTGGTGTCTCGCCCCCGAAACCTTGGGAATTAGCAGGTGTTACCGCCACTCGTAAGTGTTTTCTACAAAATCCAACTCGATTCTGAAGTAAAAACAATTTCCTAATCATGATGAAATCAATAAAAGCAGCCGCCCCTTCAACCTCAGCTGTCATGACTACGCCAACCGCCGCAGCAGGAGCTACTGCCACCTCTTCATCAGCACCCGCCCTTCCCGCTAGACCCGCCGCATTGGCATCCACCGCCGTCAATAGAATAGGCGCGACAGCTACCGGTTACGGTGGATATCAGAACCGCATGGGTACCGGATACGGTTTAGGGACAGGTTATGGCTCCTACGGCTCCTACTCTTCGCCGTATTCGTCACCGTACTCGAGATTTGGAGGTGGGTACGGCGGGTACGGCGGTTATGGTATGGGAGGATATGGTGGATATGGTGGTTACGGTGGTTATGGTGGCATGGGACCGGATCCAAACGATCCAAACAGTTTGATGAGAGGGATGGAAAATAGTACCGCGGCTACGTTCCAGATGATTGAGAGTATCGTTGGAGCGTTTGGCAGTTTCGCCCAGATGTTAGAGAGCACCTTTATGGCGACGCATTCTTCCTTTTTCGGTAGGTGATATGCTTGAAATTCTGCAACTTCGCTAGAGACGGGTGCTAATGATTATTTCTGCTGTAGCTATGGTGTCCGTGGCGGAGCAGTTTGGAAACTTAAGAACGACCTTGGGACAGATCTTGGGTATATTTGCGGTCATCAGATGGGTCAAGGCCGGTTGGGCAAAACTCACAGGACGACCGCTACCAGCCAGTGTTGGAGATTTGACACCAGATGCATTTGCCAGCTTTACTGGTGGGAAGGCGGGAGCACCAGGACGAGGACCTCAAACACCATCCAAGAAGCCTTTCGTCATCTTCTTGGTGGCGGTATTCGGATTGCCATATCTCATGGGTAAACTCATCCGTGCGTTGGCATCGAAACAAGAGGAGGAAGAGCGAAGACGACAGGAGGCTATGAACGCCGCCGCCGGTGGATCACTAGATCTTGCCGACTCAATGAAGAAGTTGGACTTCTGCAAGGTCCTTTATGACTTTACCCCAGAAAACCCAGCAGTTGAGCTCGAAGCCAAGAAAGGAGATTTGGTTGCCGTCCTCTCCAAGCTTGACCCACTAGGCAATGCTTCACAATGGTGGAAGTGCAGAACAAAGGACGCAAGGATCGGATATCTACCCGAGCCATATCTCGAGCCCCTCGTTCGGAGTGGTCAAGTCGTCTCCGGATCCAAGCAAATTACCGACGGATCAACCAGCAGGACGGGAACCATGACCGCCGCTACGGTGAAGTCCGCTGGTCTAGAAAGCCGGACGCACACAATGACGACCACGAAGCCGGGTGACATTAGCCTTGAGAGTTTCCAGAAGAGTAACTTCTTCAACAACTAAGGCTAGCCTCGGTTTTCTTTTGCTTCCTGTTTTACCTTTTTGGTTTTCATTCGCTTTTTTCCTCTGCTACTCGAATTTCTTTATCGTGAATAAAGTACATTTGAGCGACTGTTGTTGGGACTCTTTTTGATATTCTTTTAACTTGTATAGCTGGCTGCTGCTGATTTATTTTCCACAAAAGGAGTATATATGACTTTGTGATGCATTTTTCCTTTCTCCCTTTTTGTTTGTTGTTGATTGATTGATCGAGGCTGGGCATATGATATACCGGACGGGGATTGTTACACTGTTATCGCCTTTTTTATAATTATAGTCTATTTTTCCTTCTTTTTTCTTTCAACGATTTTGATACGGGCAAGGATGGTGGACCCTTACGATCCTTATGTAGACAGAGGGAACTGGGATGCACAGTGTCATGAGATATAGATAGGACAATATTACTAAAAATGAAAACATGGGGTATTATTTGATCTGCACTACGTATGGCACATTATATGGTAATAAAGATGGAGATGGCGGTATTATATACAAAATATAGGCCCAATTACATGGGTAGTAGACCCATAGAGGCGACTCTCTCGAAGTAGATACCTCCGGCACCACGATTGGGCCCCTTAGTGTATCAGCACGATCACTCGTTCCCTCATATCACAAGGTGCATCTACCCACGGAAGACAAGAGGTCGTAAGCTCGGTCCACCTCACGAGTTATGCTCAATCTCCTTCCACGACTCTTCCATCTTTTTCCGCTTCACCATGGCCACCTCCCTATGCGCTTTCGTCATCGCTTTCCGTTCCTCTGCGAAACAAATATTAACCTGGCGTTTGATATCGTTGCATTGGCCGAGCGCTTTGTGGATGAAGCCCTTTGAGTGGCATTCTTCGAGGGCCATCATGATGTCCAGGCAGCCTATTTAGTTCCAATTTTGTAGATATGAAATTAGTATTCTTGTTCTTTTTTGGTTCTTTTTTGGTGATATGGTAGGTAGAGAAGGGGCAGGAGATACCTGGATGCTTGTGGGGGATTAGATGGGAATGCATTGTGGTGGTGGTGGTGGTGGTGGTGAGGCTGCCGACATTTGCATCTGTAGTCGAACAGAAGATGGGGTCGAGGTTTTCCTTCGGTTGAGTTCGTTGATTGGCGATTCAAGCACAAAGAAGCAGCTAAGCTAAGGTGGGCTGATATATATATATACAAAGTAAATGTCTCCACCACCAACAACAATCCTCTGCTCTGTCGCATAATAATTTCAACCTCACATCCCACCTTCCCCCACTTCTCCCGCAAGTCCATAACGTCCACATAATGTCATCGGCATCGACATCAACTGCGCAGGTCGCACAGCAAAAGAAACAGCAAGGTCGGCTACCGTATCCCTCGATCCCGCTGCGCAAAAACCATGTGCTGACGCTAAAAACTTTCTGTAATGGCTATAGAACTGCAAAACACATATTCAAACTATAGATCCACATTACAACAACTCGCGCAAAAGATCGGTGATGTAGAACAGGACGCGGATGAACACAAGTACGACTTTTTCTGAATTTTATTTCACTTAATTATTTACATTCCTTACCTTTGTACTTCACTTGAATACTTACCTTTCAATTATAATATTTACTAACATGGGGTGTTATGATACTCATCTTTTGTGTATATCTATATAGACTCGTTCTGGAATCTCTCGCCCCCGCACCCGCGGACCGTAAATGCTTCCGTATGGTGAATGGGGTTCTGGTGGAAAGAACAGTAGGGGAGGTACGACCGTCGTTGGAGACGAACGCGGAGGGGTTGAAGAATGTGCTTGATGGGTTGGTGAAAGAGTATAAGAGGGTGCAGGATGAGATGGAGGCCTGGAAGGTATATATTACTTTTATTTTGCTATATTCTTCAAAGAGATAAGGGACTGATGGTACGGGCGACTTTAGGCGAAGAATAATGTACAGGTAGTGCAGCAGTGAGGGACTATCATATCAAATATGCTTTGCTTTATCTATGCTATGACGGGACCCGAGACCATGCTGTGAGCTATTGGGATAGTGAGATATACTTAGTATTGTATCGCTTTGGTTATGATGTCCTTGATGGAATTTGTAAGCCGTATCGTTCTCTTGTGAACAAGCGGAGGTGGATTTTACGAACTTCTCATCTGGGAGGTGGTTTTGGAATCTACGAGAAGTATTTTTGATGAGCTTTTGCCGTGTGAGGCGAGAGTCATGCGATATACTACCCCATTCATATGTATCACGCCTTTACGGTTCCAAACGGTCGGTAACGTATCGATATCAGAAGAATGGGATATGCATGAATTATGGGGGTAATATAATTATCCAATCGCTTTGAAACGACGCGTCCGAGGCGTGGAGAACCATTGGCGACAGATGAGGGCCAAACAATTTGACTCGTGCTCTTTTCTCACTTGTTTTCACTTCTTTCTTTTTCTACAAATATTGATCAAAAAAGAAAGTTATATTGGGTATATTGCAGGACGGATATACATGATATGGGGGACATCATGCATTCGAGAGGGTTTGGTTTCGAGACCAGGGATATCCGACTTCCCCGATCGTTGCAGATGATTTAGAATAGACATTTCATCACGCAGGGTGCTGCGGGTGGTGATGCATTGTGATGATGATGTAAATTGTGGGATAAGATATATCATCTCAGAAAACGCATCCAGATTCGCCGCACCATCTTGGAAATGCACATGCAATGCGTATCGGTAGGTGTGTTCATCAAAGGTAAGGATCTAGATCACGAGGACGGAAGAATCGAAAACAAAAAGCCCTCTTGGCCGTTCATGATTTTCAATTTCGAATACATTCGAGTTTGATAGTAGTTGGAAAGCAGGTATATACGCATTCAAAATTAATGTGAAATCGAGGCTATGGTGGTTGCTTGTTGCAATATGATGAGATCCATGGGAGTGACTTGTCCATGGCACACTCCAGCCAGCAGACATGTATGTCATACCATGCAAGACGCTAATTTACCCCCAAAATCTCGTTCGCGGTATTTCCCTTGGATTCTCAAGAATATTACATCCGACAAATGAGGACGACATCGTGAATGCCAGTTGTTCCCGATGGTCTGGCCATTCGTTGACGGCAGCCAACTGCAGGTCAGCTTTCGAAAAAGGGAGGTTGCCAACTCACCAAGGCGACCACTAAGCTTGCAACCATCCCCACGCGCAAACCCCACAGCCTGCCGTCGACCAATTCAGACTATTTCCCAAGTTTGTGAGATGGGCGTCCCGAGATGGTGGGTATTGGTTAGAAAGCACGTAGTTATTGGCCCCCGAGATTTTCAGAATTCGAGACACTTCCGCTGATGGTTTGCAGGTTGTCTCAACCGGGCGAATTCGGTTGGCGGATTTTTCCTTCGCGGTCAACGTTTGAGGAATGTTGAAAGCCCGCTCGTGGGTTCTCTAGCGAGTGGGATCGTATCGTTGGTGGAATGGGGATACCATACCTTATTTCAACCTCCAGTGAGGTTTCCTTTGCAAGGTACTCCGAGTATCTATCTCCTCGGGGAGAGGTCCTCAAGACTAGCCGATGAGGATCGGACTAACTGCTAGAAGAGGGTTACTTCTGACTCTTTTGGGCAGCAGGTATTGGCGTTATCATATTATATTGTATTATGACAGCTGGGTCCGTGGCAAGTTTGAATACCCGGTGGCTTGTCTACCTCCTTTTGTCATTTCTTTCAAACCAGATTTTCGGCCTCGCGTGGAGATATTGCTTGTGTAGGCAGAGATGCGCTGGCCGGAGTAACTTAGAGCTGGACTCGACTCGAGGCCAAGCTGGAGTTTGCGCAATTGGGAGACTTTGCACGTGCATCGTGTACAGTACATGTACAAGCAGATAGACTACTGTCTTGGGAATGTCGGGAGCAGACAAGCGCGAGCTTGCAGAAGCAGCCAGATTACCGGCGACGCATCGATGATACCAATGCTGTGCAGAAGATTTGAACTGAGTGCAGCTGAGATCCTCCCTCACATTCGAGGCCTCCCACATCGTCTTGATATCATGCGGCGTAGAGCCGCAGCCTTCAGGCCGTTACTAGCCTGAGTTTGAGGCGCTTAGAAGCATGAAACCCCGTCTTGTGATGTGATATAAACGAAGATTGCTCGAGCAATCTAAAATAATAGCGATCCGATATCATCACGAAATGTGACTGTGATGGATGGCCAAATGCAAATCTTCCCATCAATCTGCGCATTTTCTCCGAAACCAGGCTAATTCCTCGCGTGGCCGCGCCCATTCGATGATGAAGTTATTCGCAGGGCTAGCTAGCGTCCCAGCTTCACGAGCTATGAGGTCCTCGAGGCCTCCACAAAACGGGCGGTTTTTCTTAACCAAGGGTAGGAGACGTTTCTCGAACTCAAAGGAAGCCACGAAAAAGGAAAAAGGTCAGGGCGCGCGAAGGGCTCCGCTCGATTCGATTTCTTCCGGTAATGGTGTGCCCCATGCCATGCATATGCGAACGAACCCCAATTGACCATGATCCCGGGCCCTCTTTTGGTTCCATTTTGCATCATCAGTATCAGCCTCCGGACCCGACACTGGTAATGTCAATTTTGCAATCGGTGAGAATTGAAACATGAAACCGGCGGGTCAGAGCACATCCCATTCGTAAGTAATTTTTTTGCAATCTCGGAGGCTCCTTTCCAGCTGCGAAATGTACATGTACGATTGTGACTCCCGTGATGTCAGGACCTTAATTAATCGATCGAGCTCCAGGGTTAAACATGGTGTTCGGAAGGTAGAGAGCTCGATGGGACCCCGGCCACCGCCAATTCAAAAATTAGAACAATAAAAAAGAGAAAGGTCGGCCATCTTGAAAAGGCTCGAACTCGCCACCCCATTCGCCCAACTTTGACCAATCTTCTTTCTCCTTTCTCCGAATTTCGACCAATCCCGATCTCTTGCTGCTCTCCTCACAAAGCTATCCCTCCTATTATTGTCCCAACACACACGCACTCGCCCAGTTTCTGCTCTCTGCGCCTTAAAACTTGAAGCTGGTGCTTGTCAGCGAAAAGAGTATTCCCGGTACCGAGATCTCTAAGAAGCAGGAGAAGTGTGAAAGGAAAAAAAAAAAAAAAAAACCTCCAATTTTCCGCCTCTCGCATTTTCATGCGCAGGGCTCAAAAATCAATCAATTCAGTTCGGTTTCCATAAAAACTTACCATATTATCCCCGTCATCCAAGCTGTCCTCCTCGCCCGCGTTTGCATCTCGCGTCCCTTCCCCTTCCATTGTTTTTCTGCATTCGATATAAGTGACCATTTGAGGCTTTCTGTTTTTGTGCTTCCCGTTGTCCTACCATTCCACGGTCCGACGAGTGAAGCCATTTCCCGCGTTTCCAACAAGCAGAAAAGAAAAGAAAAAAAGCTAGTACCCGAGCCGGCCGCTTAAACCTAACAGCTTGGTCACCTTGCTCCGAGTCGACCGGGGCAAAACACACCTGAGAGCAAGCAATCGAGTGGTCGAAGCTCTCAGAGCTGCGGAATCGAAATCGTCAACTGCAGCAAAACCTGGGACGCGCAGATCGATTTGGGGGAACCATTTTCGGGCGTCCATAAGCTGACGGGATCTCATCCTTTTTTAATACACTCTTTTTTACCCGGAGACACATACATAAGGTTAGTTTCGATATCTTTTCTTTTCTTCCCTCGCGGCCCTTTTTTCTTCTTTTCTCGAATTTGCAAATCGCCCTGGTCGGTGCTGCATATGCACACAGTTAAGCTTGCCGAGGACAAGACTATCTGTTGTCGTCAAGGACATATGTTATCATTGTCGTATGCACTGCTGGCACGGCAGCCCACATGTCATTGAGCAAAGTGTGGAAGAATTCAATACTTGTGCCTAAAAGACACTCGCACATCAAGCTGGTTCTTTCCATCTGCATACTCTTTCCCTCACTACGTCAATCAACATGCTTCGCCAAAACATAGAGGTTGCTGTTACATTTCAACCAGCCCGGCCGACCCACTAGGTGGCCCCAGCATCTGTCGGTTCGTCTGCTAAGCTTGTGTTGCCCGCCCGGGACCTCGAAGCTGGCCAAGCGACAGCGGAAGATAGCACAGCAACCCTACGCTACCAGCCGACTCGAGCTCCAAGCCAGAACCCCGCCTGTGCCTCCCGGTTCGACCTGCGCCTCGACATTTTGCAGGAACAAAGTATAAACAATAAAATCAAATATTTTCAAGAAATATATCTTATTGAAAAAAAAATTGAACAACTCATCGGGGTCCAATACCGCTGCTACAACTAGCCTTGCCAATTTCTTGTTCGCTCCGACAGTCATCCTTTCGCGACGTCGGCCGGCTGTTGGCCCTCTAAGCTACCGTATACCAAATACGTACCAGCATTCTTCCCTTCCTGGGGCATGCTGGCTCGTT
>JAJTUB010000029.1:602444-641030 GCA_036971345.1 Dactylellina drechsleri
AACACATCCACTAAAATATGCAACATTTCGTTGTCCGTCCCATTTATATACCATGAAGAAAATTTTGCTCCTCGATCTCGTCGATAAAAAGAATCAATACTCAGAATTGCAGTGCCTGCAGCTTAACCTTGCAAAAAAAGATGGCTGATTTTTAAACCTTGCTCGCGCAGAAACAGTCTACGTCTAGGGTCTTCTGACGTAGAAACTTGACAGGGGACCTTCTCAATTGGTGTCCTTTTCGTTATTCTTTGTAGGTACGCCGAGGTTCCTGTTCCCTTTTCGATACCAGCTGTCCCAATCGACTTCCCCGGGGCAAGATACCTCTACGGATTGCAGTGCAGTTGCTTGCAGCAGTCTTCTGCCGCAAGGGATACGATGATACTCGGCCAATTCATCATCCACGGTAGAAGGCGCTGCAGCTCTCTGTAGGCCTGCAGAGTGCTTGTCGACACGCCGTGGGCAAAAATAAACACTCCCTCGTTTATAGGAATCTAGTCCGAGATTACTTGTTTTAGATCAGCGACTGATGTTAGCCAATGGATAGCCTAGGGGAAACATTATAGGCCCACGCCCGGCGAACAAATTTAGAGTGTCTTTCACGGCTGCAGCTGGTGTTGGCTGTCAATTACGAGACTCTCCCTGATATCCTCTCATATCTGTCTTAACTGTAAGTGCTGCTTATCTTGCATTATTGATACCCGTAGTCCCCCCGGGGAGGTGCGGCCGGCCTCAATTATCACGAACCGATACTTCGAGAGGAAAGCGTATTGTTGTTGTGGTGACCTCTATTAAAATCCTGTCGGATGGTCGGTAATATCAAGTGGTCCAGTTTTTCTCCACATCATGCTGCTTGTCATCCTTTTCTTTTGACCATCTCCTTTTTAAACCTGCATCTACTCCCCACGTCGAAGACGCACCTTTCCAGAATACGTTAAGCCTTGCATCCGCTTCTGCAGCTTTCACGCATATTACGCATCATCATCACACTTTCTCGTAGATTTCTACCACCCCCCAGACTTTACACGACATTAGACCTGCATACGAACCTCCCGTGTCGCTGTGTGCTGGTGGTCTTCGCTTCGACAGTCTTCCCAGGACTTCTTCTGCACCGCCAGCAACACGAGCCTCGGAAGAAGGGGGGGTTATTAAGCTTTCCTTTGCGATTTCCATACTATTTCCTTTTGCCGGCTGCCTCGATTGAATACCTTGGGGGTCAGAAGGCACTTTTGCTGACACGTCATTAGTCTAGGCTAGTTCTGACAATCCCCACGGGTCGGAAGTAGAGTGAGGCGAGAGAAGAACAGAAGGGAGTCTATACGCCTGTGTCGTTCGCGTGGAAGTCCTCGTTTCGAGCAAAAGTCTATAAGCATGAGTGCGTCCCCGTCGAAGGCTGAGGGGCAGAATCTGGAGGAGGATGTCCAGTCCCCAGAAACCGAAGAGAAAGATCAGGAGCAACCGGCCATGTACGAATTCGAAGTAAAAGAACAAGATCGATGGTTACCCATCGCCAACGGTAAGCCCTTTTATCATTTATATCCCTATTATCACTCTCTACACTCTTCGTGTCAATGCCCATATGCAGCTAGCATCCAAGCTTTCTTGATTTTCGATTTATCGATATCAAAAATAAACCCTTGAGAAATCTTCATGGGTGATATCTGCAAGCCTTTTGGGGTCATCACAACCTCTTCCACTCTCCTTCCGCGCCCTACCCCCCTTTTTTCACGGCTCGTTTTCGAATTCTCGCATCCGGTTCCAACAGAACCTCATTCATGTATGCTGCGCTTGGATACATCATGCGATATGTGATTGGCTTTGATCGCGAAGACCCCTAGTTCGACGCTATCCTCTCCACTCCGAAATCTCGCCTATTGGATGGTACAGATTTGCGTTATCATGCAGCAATCCGCACCCCCGCCTTGAGTGAATATTTTTCTTCTTGATTTCTTTTCATCGTTCCTTCTTCTTTACTTCTTCCATCATATGATGCATCATATGCAAATCAGAACGATGAAACGGTTATATGCGGTCGAACCTTCTTTCGTACTAACGGTAGCGTCGGTTATGCAGTTGCCCGTATTATGAAAACGGCACTTCCAGAAAATGCAAAGATAGCAAAGGAGGCAAAGGAGTGCATGCAAGAGTGTGTGAGCGAGTTCATCTCGTTCATCACCAGCGAAGGTAAGATATACTTTTCAATCTAGGGCGCGCTACTTACCTCGATATCCCGCAGCAGGAAGGAAAAGAAAACTAACTCCAGAGGAAATGTGACCGATTTTAGCATCGGAGAAGTGTCAGCAAGAAAAGCGAAAGACTGTCAACGGGGAAGACATTCTGTTCGCGATGACTTCTCTTGGCTTCGAGAACTATGCAGAGGCTTTGAAGATCTATCTTGCGAAGTACAGAGAAGTATGTAACAAAGCCTTCCTTGCTTCTTTCTGTTATGCATTTTTGTTATTTAGTAGATTTTTTGAGCCCGCTCAATCATGTTCCAGATACTAACTACCGCAGACTCTGTCGAGAGGAGGGGAATCCCGAAGCGGTCCGTCCGGATCAACAGCAGCTGCAGGTTCGTCATCAAATTAGGAAGGAAAAGATCAAAATACAGCATCGAAACTAGCGCTAAGACCAGCTATCATCGACAAAGGCCCAGGCGGTTATCCCGATGCTTACGGCCATATAGGAAATGGAGTCAGCGGTGCCGAAAGCTATTAAATTCCGGTGCCAACTTATCGAAATTAAACTCATTATATATCGATTCGCAGCCTCTGCTCAACTATATGGATTCGAATCGTCGGGGTATTGGTTAAGAGTTATTTTACACAGCATTCCTTGGACAAAAACTGGAAGAACTTTCATTTTATCTACGATAAACGACGACAGAAACTATATACTTCGCTTCATCAGGGTCCCTTTTTTTTCTTTCTAGATTATTCAGTGCGCCGTTAAATTTTACGCTACACCCTTCCTGGTTCGAGGAGGTTCCTTCTTCCTTCCCAAGCATCCGTTCAAAAACAGGTCACGATCTTTACACCATCAATTTATTTCCTTCTGGTGCGACAATTATTATACACAACAAGGTTCCCGAACTGATATTTTTTAGCTGGTTGGCGTGGTTTGACAAATAGGTGTCGATTGGAGGGCGTCCTTCTGCTTGTTTCCATTATCATTCGTATGACTCTTTTTCGTGAGGCTCTTTAAATAATCATATTGTGGTAGGATATTCTCGAAAAGAGCGGTTGGGTTACTAAGGTTACCTTTTTTTTCATTTACCCTTTGTTTTGAGTTTTTTTCTTACTCCTTCTATTCATCTTTTTGTATTTCTACACGATTGCTCTTTTTTTGTCATTCTTACTATTTGGCGTAAAAGATCAGAATGTTCAGCATTGTTTTTTCTTTTCCATTGCACAATTGCGAGGATAACAGGTTCTATTCTCCGATAACCACATAGTATAGTACTATAACATCATCTCCTTTGTTCACAAAACCTAAAAAAAAAAAAAAAAAGAAAAATATGATCCAAAGAAAACGAAAATAAAAACAAGAAAGAGAGGGGATTCTAAAAAATGGGTAATTACATTACAAACGGTCGTTTTTGCGGGTTTCATTTTAATAATTAGATTGAGATATATCCATCAGACTTGCGAAAGCTACCGGCGTGCGTCTTTTCTGTCATTTGATATTGTTTCAATTTGTTGCTTTTTCAGTCTACTTCTTCTTTTGTTTGATTATATTCGAATCAGAGAATAATATTTCTCTCTTCACTTTCTCTTTCTCCTGCATTAGATGATAGAGTGTAGCTTCTGTTTTACAATGGTCCGATTTCTATTGGGTCGAGACTTGACAATATCGTCAAGCTGAAGGCAATGTGAATGGAAAAGCACGCCTTTCCTATTACGGACTAGCCTACCAAATCGAGAGCTTACCACAAATCAACACACAACATGGAAGTAAGAATCTCTCATTGGCAAGCCTCATTACCAGTCAAAAGGCTTCTAACAAGCCACATGCATGTAGTATCTCGTGATTCGACCTTCAATAATACGATTGGTGGAAGAACCTGGTCAAAAAAGACATTAAAGAGACTTATAATTGATATTGTTTGATCTCTCGTATTTAATAATTTATCGAAACATGCAAGCTGAATTACATGAACCCTAACCCTCCCCAGTAATATTCCAACATGGAGTCTTTCGAAAGGAAAGGATGGAAAAGGGGTGTAAACCGATACTGACGGATCAGAAACAAGGAGAGAGAAAAAAAAGGAAGATCCCGGTCCCAGATAAAGAGACATTAATTAGAAAAGAAAAACATGCGTTAGGGATTTAAAGTTGATTGAATACCGGAGCCTGAGAGATCACCCTGTTGTATTCGTCAATAGTTAGAGATGTGGGGGGTTTCAAGGAGCATAGTACTTTGGAGACACCCAGAGTAATCCTAGATGAAAGGCCTAATCGCTGGTTTCAGGAAAAAGTAATAATCTTAAGACTTATCGGACTCAGTGTCGTCTTGAATGGTAGGGTCGAATCCACCAGCCCCAACGCTGCTTCCAGTCTGTCCACGTGCACTTCGACGACGTTGTCGTTCCTCCTCTCGGGCTGCATGGCGAGACAATGGACGGCTGCCTTGTCCATCACCTCCACCTCCACCGACGCCACCACCTCCAGCAGCACTAGAACTCCCAGCAGCGCCGCTCCCACCTCGGTCAAAAATACCAGCAACGGGTATTCTCCCTCTCCTAGTGATACTCCTCGCCGTGCGAGAAACCCAGGTTCCAAAACGGCGGATGGAAGTCCTGACACTCGTGTCTCCATCACAGTCCTGGCAAAAACCTCGCAACATCAAATCAGCATTGTATTTGCACGCAGCAGGATTCGTCTCCTCGCATTCAACATGATTCCCTGAAAGGTGACCGCATTTATCGAATCTCATCTCGTGGTGGTGGGCATTCGGACCCGGTTGGTCGGTAATGTTGATCGGGATTCGAGACCCCGGGCTTGGTCCTAGAATTGGTCTACTTCCGATGCGAGGTCTATCATTGGATCCGAAAATGGGTCGCCTAGATGTTCCGGCCTCAATGTTGGGCTCATTATCGAGATCGATTTCCGGGAGCAAGGGAGGAGCTGGAGTGATAGCATCTGGATCCTCTACGGCGGCTGCTTGGTTGACACCGATAATTACTTGGTCATTTTCAGCAATAATCGGGTAGGTAACCGTAAGTGGACGGTGAGGTGGATCTCGTGGGGGCTGAGGAGGAGCCCTAGGATGGTCGTCACTTGAACCACTTTCGGTGCTCGAGCTGCCAGCCTTAGCTTTACCAGATTTAGCGCCAGTTTGGGAAGATTCGGAAGGCTCAGGCTCGTCACCGGCACCGTCAAAGTTTAACCACTTAAAGGCAGGGAGCTTCATGCTTCCTTCAGACTTTTTGGCTCCTGTTGAAGATGTTTTGTCGTCGACAGTGCTAGGGTCTATTGAAACGCACCAATGGGATTAGTTATTTGATTTCGTCACGATCACAGAGATATGGTTTTTTTTATCTATTCTGTGCATATAATAATAAGACTACCTACCTGGTTCAGCCGATCGACGAGAGCTGGCACCCTGAGGTTCAGATGAACCCTGCCTGACTTGGAGATCTAAGTAACTTAGAGTTTTACCGGATGGATCTGTACTAGGACGAACTGAAGAGTTGTCATTAGAAGACTTGCCCGTCTTGAGCTTCTTAATGGGAGGCATCTCGATTTGAAAATAGGTGAGATCGTGATCTCTAAAAGATAATGAAGATGCCGAGGATAGCACGGATGGTCATAGAAATATTCCCACAGACAGGAAGAGTGTGAGAAGGCGAGCAGCAAGAAGAGGGAAAGGAGAGGGAACCCGAGATTGAAGAGCAGGATAAAAGAGGAAGAAGCTCGAGAGAGCTGGATGGAAGGGGGGAATATAGACGGATTACGCTTCGAGCGACAAAGAGCACCTGTTATATTTATGAAGGTTTATACGTCGACCGGTTAGAGTGATCACCCATGAGATTGTTCATATATATTTGGATGTATAATTGGAGAGTACTCTGAAGGTATATCAAAATATAACAGCAAATTGAGAAGCACATGTCGATTGCCTAGATTGCACAAGCATGATAATGAATATACAAAAATTCCCGACCCAAATCACAAAACCAGTGCGCTTCAACTTCGAAATGAAAGACTACGGATGAAAGTAAAGACCGATTGGAAATTGCTCTGAGTTTGTTGTCAATGAGTGACTGCAATTGAAAGCTTTACATAACATAAAGGGTGCGGGTATCTGCGAGAAAAATGGTTAGAATTCGTAGTGAAATATTGGCGGCGGAGACTTATGCTTACCGAGTGGATGGCTACAGCTTAACTGTGGCTTCTGAGCGTATTTTCCTTCGAGTTCTATACGAATACTGTTCAAGAGTTCTTGATAGCTTTGTTGCGGGTTCTTCTTCAAAGCGCTGATGAAAGCATAACTCATGGCGCCGGTAGCCTCGCCACCCTCAACCGTGTCGGCCCTACGATGTCTTGTTAGCTTTGATAGGCTCAAAATTCGAAAGCTTGGAAGTTGAGACATACGAGGTTTGAACATCCTTCGAACCAGACCATTGAATAACGTCTGCAGGAGAAGTTTTGGTTCTCTTGGACACTTCGTTTGCTGAAGACCCAGTGGTGGCCTTCTTGAGGAATCCTCCAAGTGAAGATGCAACACCCATCATATCCTTTTTGCCGTACGCTGACAAAGCACCAAGAAGACCACTTGCAGCTTCCTTGGCCAAATTTGGCTCCTTGAGAACACCTTTCGTGGAATAAAGATAAGGTAAATCCAAGGCGGAACCGGAATGGCAAGAATCGAAGATAGCCGTTAATCTCACACCAGGTTGCAGTGGGGTAACCCTATTGTATATGATCAGTGGTTGTCACGTGAGAATATCTAGAGAGCATTTGCATACATAATTCTGTGCATTTCGTCATCAACAATCATCCCAGCGGTACGGAAATCGACTGGGTAAATTGTCTCATCATAGCCTACAGACTGTTAGTATTTCTAGCTATATGAAGAAATATTTGTCTTACCATCATCTTCGTCGCCGTCAAGATCCTTTTGTTGGCCGCCGTGTCCTTCGCAGTTGTTAGCATCTTATGTTGATCTTAAAAAAAAGCCTCCAGGAAGCATACCTGAGTAATGGAAAAACAGTGAATCGTCTGGTCTCGCATCTTTGACCAACCAGTGCATCGCTCGAAGAATATTTGCCTTGGTAGGTTGACTCGCTGGGTTTTGTTGGTCGTCTGTCAACACGACCATATCTTCAAGGGCATATCCATAACGCTCGTTCAAGAATTGTTTCATATTTTTGACCTAAATTTTTCAACTTTAGCATATCCCCTCGGGTCACGGATAGAGTGAAAGAAGTGAGAATACATCGTTAATACACCCTCTAAGCTGTCCACGCTGTCCAAAATAATTGATACCGATCAACAAAGCCTTTCTGCGTCCATTGCATTTACTCGGAACCCATTGATAATTGAGTCCTTGCCCGAATGATTGCGGTCCGTTGGGAGGAGGTGGAGGTGCGTTGTGGTTTCCTCTGGTCCATTCGTTATTTTGGTAAGTCGGCATTGCTAACCAGCGAGATTAGCGACTCATTAATACGGTATGGTGATAGAATTTTGATCTCATACCTGGTCGTGGCCCTTCGGTATGACCGTAGTTTTGATTATTATGCTGGACATGTTGTACGTTGGGAGGAGGATAGAAATTTCCACCCTGGGGTGGAGGTCCAGCTGGAGGTCCCTGGTTATAGCCGTGTGGGGGCTAAATTGACCATATACCATTAGCAAAACCGATCTGAACGGTGTGGAATATATAGAACATACGGGATAGTAGTCGGTTCTCTGAGGGGGTGGGCCTGAAGGTGGTCCGTAGTTCCCGTATTGTTGATGTAGTGGTGGCGGATATTGCTGTGGGGGCGGGGAGCCGTACTGGTTTGGTGGAGGAGAACCGTACTGGTTTGGCGGTGGATAGTAGCCTTGCTGTGGTGGTCTGATTGATCCCGGAATATTAGAAAGACTAGACCTTGAATCCAATAGAGAGATATATGTATCGCTACTGTGAACTCACGGATAGTTATATCCTCCTGGTGGAGGAGGAGCACCCTGAGGTGGGTAGTACTGTTGCTGCTGATTATGATGTTGTCCTTGCCCCGGAAAGTACGACATGTTGGCGACTCGTAGCTCACACTATGCGAAGCAATAGCGTGTGATATAACCGACAAGAAGATAAGGGCCCGAAGACAGATCTGACGATGCCGAGAATCTCGACAAGCTCGAATCCGAAGGAAGGAAGGAAGAAGGAAGAGGAGGATAAGCCGCAGCTGGAGCTAAGTTGATGAAGCCAAGATAAAAGCCGCAACCAACCAACAGCAATCAACACAAAGTGCACTTTTTCCTGATTGTCAAACCGGCACCAATGTGGTCCGGAAGATGCCTTATTAACTATTATTGCCCTTTCTGACCAAGTACTCCCGGTCAAATACAACCTGGATTCACCGAGATGAAACGATTGGTATAAAGTTTTTGCATTTGGGAATAGGTGCAATCGATGTGGGGAGCTATTACCGGGATATTATCCGAAAAGTGGGGTTCCCAGTTTCACTGCGAGCATATGTGCAAGTTCAGTAGACAATGGTATCAGACAATACAATATGCAATCCGCTGGCTAAAGATCTGACAATCATGCAAATCAAAAGGAAAGAGCTAAGGTTGCTCTGCTCGCTTGCCTGCTTTCGCTTTCGGTGCCCAGGGCAGTCGGCAAATTCGGTCATCCGTCAATCAAATGAGCTTTTGCATGTCGTTATGCCGCATCTGCCGCATTTTAGGGAAGATATCCTAACCAAAAACAGAAGGATAACAAGACGGGGCCTTCCAGCTGGCTGTGAGTGTGTTGCGGGGACGGATTGCCTCTTACATGGGAATGTTGTCAAGGTGGGTAGATTCTTGGTCTACGAAATCGAGCTACTCAATCCGACTATTTGATTTGATTGGGACTATCAAAAAATCATTTCATTACTGAAAGAATAAGAAGTAATTGAAGGAAAAGAGGGGACAAGAAGGAATAAAACAAAAATTACACCAAGCTGATCTACAGCACAAGATATGTTCAACATTTTACACCATCTCAACGATTCGATGGTGCATTGTTTCTTACACCATGGGGTAATTGACCAGATTGTGTTCCAGATCCTCGGGCCGAAGTATCGCTCGTAGGATTTCTCTGCCTATGTTCCCTGCTTGGGATTTCTCGCCCAATCGCAAAGCGTACCGCCCAAGCCCTATCCACTTCCAAGCTACGGCGTAAAATATCCCTGAGCTCTCTTTTGAGCGCAAAATCTTGAGGAAGGAGACTTTTATAGAAATTCGCTTCGACGAAGTTATCTCCGTGAGCGTGGAACAGAGCAGCGAGATAGTAGCAGTCGTTCTGAATCCCGAGATTATGTTGGGCCTGCAATATGAGAGCGTTACCGATATGTGCCTGCGCGACCGAATACTGTTTTTGATCCAAGGCTGCAATGCTTCGAAGAAGGTAAATACGTGCGCTGTCTTCTGGTGATAGCTTTGACATGTCAATTCTCTCGAGATATTCAGAGGCTGAGAGTAGGCCGGCTGCTTTAGCTAAGCCATAGTATGCAGAAATACTGAGAGAGTGCTCTGGGTATTGTGATGCGAGATCGATATACAATATAATGGCATCTTCAGCATCAGAGTACTGGAGATCTTCGAGATAGACTTTCCAAACGGTTGCAAAATGTGCTAGCCGCCTCAAGTTCAATTCGTCTTCAAGATGCATGTATCTAGCACCTGTGATATCTGCTGCTTGAGAAGATCGAGAGTTCGGCCGTGGCTGATTATTGGGGGGTCTAACTGGAGTGGTAGGGGTCGAGTTGCTCGGTCTGTTCGGTCTGTTCGGTCTCGGTTGTGGAGCAGACATCGCGACTGTAGTACCGAGATAGTATAACTAGAGAAGATTTTATATTTGGATTTATTAAATTTTTGTGCGAGAAAAGGTTAGATCCCCTTGGAGGTCCAATTCAAACTGACTCTTCAATGTAATGATGGAATTTGTTCGAGTAAGCCACAGAGGTTTTATAAAGATGTCACCCAAAGCTTGGATAACATATTCATGTCGAAACTTCCAGAGAGCTATGACAAGATATCGCCGAAGTGATGGGTTAATTAATCTATTTGATTGCTTCTTTACCACAGTTCAAGGCAGCAATACAAGGCAGTCCTCAGAATCTGCTATCTGAACGGAGTGCAAACTTCGCAAGCTCTAAAAGTATCCAAATATTTCAGGCATTCTGTAAGCTGGCTAACAGTAAACGCCTCCGTCGTGACTCTCTCGGCTATGGTTCTTCAACTAATATGGCTGTGAGGCACAGTCTCAATTCGCAAAGTGCTTAATATGTGCGCAATGATGAGATTTGATGTTTTTGATACACATCGAAGAAATCTTGGTGTACATACATAAATAATTTTGAGCTGGGAGCAACTTCTATTGGCAGTGGCCAAAGCACCAGTACTCCAAATTTGGTGGACTAGATCGAATAGGCGCCGTCTTTGACGCAGATTGCTGTCGTCACCGGTATCCGCAGCGATTATTTCCCAATACCAAGCATCCCTGGTCTCGCGGGGCAGTATCTGGCTTGCGAGACAAGCAACACCGGATTAGTTGATTTCGTTGGGCATATGTGTTGTTGTGGTATCCTGTGCCGCACAGCTGCGTTCGGGACTTGTGGCTTGGGGCCCAGTGCCAACCGTGACAATGGACGTCTGGGCTCCGAAGCACCCCCAACAAATATGTGCGCATTATCAGAATATCTATCAACTATTGACGAATGAAATTTCCAATCGATATTATAGTCTCATGCGGATATTAGTTATCTCGTTATTATAAGATTCCAAATATTTTTAGACGCACTTGAGCGCTTACTTACACCGGAAGAACGGCATCGGACCCAGGCTGCCAGCTGGGCGGAATCTGGCAGCGATTATGACGAAATCTACAAGTTTCAAAACCAAAAAAGTATGCGTTAGTTTGAGTATTTTACACAGAATTTTGCGTTAAAACGGATTCATTCCGATCAATATGCCCGTAGAACGTTTTCTTAATCAAATGATATCGCAGTAACGGCTAATTAGCGTGACAATCGTGATAGCATCTTTGTAGAAGGAAGGCTTAAAACGGCACATGTTGTATCTTCGGTTCATTTGATTTTCTGTCAAGTTTTGAAATACTTAGATGCAAACAGTAGGATGTTACACTGCCTGCGCGATGTTTTTTATGGTTTGAATTTCTAAGGGATTAACAATCCGTATTCAGGCAAGATATCGACAACCCTGCATACCGTGCATACGCAAACTTAAGGAATCAGCTACATGGGATATTCACTGCAGACATTGTGCATGCTCCTCTTGTTGAATGAGCCCCAAAATTGTTACAGGATCTTTTACATGGCATCAAAACCTAGAGAGATACCTTACATGCTTACCACGTTTATACTACAACAGAGCTTCTTTCGTATAACGGGGCAAAAAAATAAGAGAGAATACTAGAAATTACCAAGAAAGATGAGATAGCTACATTGGAAATACTCTCTCCAGTTATCAAGAGGATCGTAGAGATATACAGGCAATAACCTAGAGCGTTGTATTTAGAGTGTAAATTAAAGAAGGCAAATTAAATGCTGTTTCTTTTAAGTTACCTCAAGCCTGGATCAGTTTACACAAAACAGGTATTCGAGTATAAATATTAAATCCTTGCGGTACCTACAGCCGTAATATACCTCCTATATTCTGAGTAACAGTCCTCTTCTAGCGCGGGACACGATCGAGCGAGCTAGGTTAATAACTGCGGTCTGGATTACAACATGATGACCTTCGAAATATAAATCGCAAAGCAGTTATCTGAATCTAAAAGAAATAATTTTCAAATTTGATCCTATCAGTCAGCGGAATGACACTTAACCTCAAAGACTATCGTCAATATTCTCTCAGCTTCTTATACCTTTGAGAAGATTTCATATTTTTTCACTATATATAGCTATTCAAAACACCTATTTATCATAACCAAAAATGAGAATCTCAGCCCTAAGCGCAGCCGCAGTTCTTCTTGTCTCCGGCTTAGCAGAGCAGGCAACTGCACAATGCTATACGTACTGGGAAGGCACAGCACCTTTCTGCAATTCATCATGTCCTTCAAGCCGCAATGGTGCCACATGTCGTGACACTGGCCAATTTTCCAACTCTGGTAAGCTTCTCAAACTGAGCGGTCGAGATGAACGAGAATCTAATATTTGTACCATAGGAAATTGCGTTAGTTGTTGGACGGGAAGCAAGCAAATCTGCCAGTGCTGTGGGTCTACATCTTCTGCGCCGAATCCAGCCTGCCTTCGGCCAACTCAAACAAAGGTCGAATGCGTCGCATTTGTGCTTCTGTGCAGCAATGCTGCTTTCGTAGCTACGGGCCACAAAACCACCTGCTCGACTTATGCATGTGGAAGCTGTCTCTTTGGTTCATGGTCTGGGAATCCATAGAGAGAAAGAATAATTGATAAATGGAAGCTCACGTAAACCTGGACAGGCACTCAGGAAATGTCCGGATTGCTTTATTCAAGTGTAGTTTTCACGTCACAGTTAAATAGATGAGAGCCTAAGATTTTGATTGTGGGTAACGAGGCAAGATCATATTTCTTTTCAGTCAATGTAAAGTACTGTTGGCTAATCCCAAACCATGGTATCGTGGTATGTTAATTTCGCTTCCATTGGCCAAAGTACTCTCAGAGCTCGTTAGAGTCGCTGGTGCTACGTGCGGCGAGAAGTTAGTTTCATACTATGCATATAACATAAAGAAGTTACACAAGTAGTACATGTAGCCATGATTTGAGGTTAACCCAAATGTCAAATGATTCAAATAGTACAAGGAAAGACGCACGAAAGAACGTCCACCGTGTTCTTGATATTATGTAATAAATCTGGGGTATAAGCGAGACTAGTGTAACAGACTGGTAGGTGAGAACTGCTAGTTCCTCAAGGATGATCATACTAGAAAGTTCGAGGGAATGGGCAGTTCTTTTGTAATATCAATCGGACTCGTGTATCTAGGTTTATCGTTGTATGTTGAAATCCCTCGAATCTGCCATTTCGCATCCTTAAAAGAAAGACGTTTGATCAAGTCTGCGAATCGTGGCGATAACTGAAATCCATCTGGTAGTAAACTCTTGCGAAAAGAAGCTTCAACGTAGTCCTCCGTATAGCATGCGATTAAACCCATGATATAATGACAACCATCTTGCAAGCCCAAAGGATACGCTTTTTCTGAAGCGATTTTACCCTCCTGCAACGCTTTGTCGACTTCATTGTATTTCAAAAACACAATGCTCCTGAGGAGGTGAATGTCTACAAGTTCCGCGTCCGAGAGATTGGACATGTCGATTCTGTCCAGAATGTTACTATCATATCCTCTCCTTTGTGCCGATGCCACGACAAATACAAAATAGCATTCGAGATCTATGTTTGACTTGTCCGTGATATCGAGATATCGGTTTACAGTCGTTATGACGCCATCATAGTTATTCTTCTCGAGGAGTTTCTTCCACGCTTGAGGATACCATTCCCGACGTTTCTGCGCAACAGTTTCTTCTGAGCTAGGAAGGCCTTCGATTGAGTCAGACAAATTCAGGCTGGAAATTTGTGAGGCTATTCCTAATATTATGAATTACATAATCCAACATAAGATGATTTGGTCTTGAAAATGGTATCAAATTCAAGTTCGTACCTAGATCCGATCCGGAGCCGCTCGAACCTGCAGGAAGGAAAGTCGGTGAACTGTTTCGGGTAGTTGTCGGAGTCGCCTTGTTGTCTCCAGCCTCCGTCGACGCGACTGACCCCGCCATAGTATAATTTCTGCAGGCCTTGTTGGTCGATATCAAAAACGTGGCAACCTTCCCGCTGTCGCGATATTGGTTGATCAGTCTCTCTTTTCGTGCGAGAATTCATGCATTGGCGTGAACCGGTTTAAAGTCCAGGTCCTGAGAAGATCTGATGACCCTGATGACCGGCGGATGATGGGTTCTTGAAGAACTTTGGCCTCCAGAACCCCGCATCTGCACTTTTGAATGGGGAAGGACTTGCGACGCGGGCGCGATCGCGGTGGAGCTAAAGACGGTATTCCTGGGCTATTTCCGATCAGTAGGGTAGATGCGTCCTCCTTCGGCTTAGACGGGAGACTTCCTCACTCTTCCCGGCCGGTGTCAAGGAATTAGTATATACCCGTCATTAAAGCCGAAGGTTGGGGATGCCGAAATGACCCGTTCGCCGCAAAAGTCGGTCTTTTGGTTCCACCGCAGCGGGAGAAATCCAACACACATGGGTAACAATCCGCAACTGGGTTTCAAATTCCATTGAATTCTACTGGTAGCTGAAGCTGAGTATTTCAATCGCCTTAGAATGCTTCTTAATTGCTACCAAATGCTCTCCTAGGCGGAGATTTATATAAGCCTGGAAAGTCTCCGCTTGGGTCCTCCCTTGGAATAATAATTGGGTATATATAATGGCCCTTAAGACCCCCTTGAGCTGGCTTTAGCTCTCTAATAGACACCTACTACTATCGATAGTTTCGTTCACCCATCTACTATAACTTTGACGCATTTAAAACTTACGCAATGACTTCCAAGACAATTATTGTTATCACTGGTGCAAACAGTGGCATCGGCTATGAGGCCGTTAAGGCCCTCATTGGCTCTGAAAAGCCATATCACATCTACGTGGGGGCACGTAGTCCAGATAAACTCGAAGCTGCAATCCAATCTCTTGGAGACACCGGCAAGCATACACTATCGCCTTTCCAGATCGATCTTTTCTCAGACGAATCTATTAAAGCTGCATACACAAAGGTCAGCTCCGAGGTCGACCATATTGACGTTTTGATCAACAATGCTGGTGGTAAGAACAAAATGTAATCATAAATTTATAAATTTCATAAAGGTGTTTTTATGTCTAACGAATACAATATCTCGCAGCGGCCGTGAACGTGGGACCAACACGCGAGTCTTTACTTCAGGACTATAATGTGAATGTCGCGGGAACATACGTTGTGACGGACGTATTTCTCCCATTACTCATCAAATCCTCGGAACCTCGTCTTTTGTTCCTAACCAGTGGGCTGTCGTCTCTCGAGGAAGCAACTCAGACCACTAGCCCACGTTACGTTACTCCGCCACCTGGCTGGCCAAAACCAGCAGGGGTTTCTTTCATCGGCTATAGAGCCAGCAAAGTGGCGCTGAATATGGTCATGGTTGATTTTGCAAGGTTATTGGCGAAGGATAATGTAAAAGTTTGGTGTATATCACCCGGGCTGCTCGCGACGAACTTGGGAGGAAATCCGGAATTTCTCAAGAAGCTAGGGGCTGGAGACCCTGCTTTAGGTGGCATTTTTATCAAGGATGTGGTGGAAGGAGCCCGAGACCAAGATGTTGGAAAGGTTATCCGACGTGATGAGGTACAGCTCTGGTAAAAGTCCTATATACGCCTGTACACGCATTTTATAAGGCAAAAACGACGTTATGAAGCATGGATATTATGGTTGTTTCATAGCGTATGGATTCGTAATATTATTCTAATGGTATCCAAAGCGAATCAAGACGCAGTGTTTATCTTACAATCATACGATATTGAGCGGCATTAATGCGCATGATTAGGATTCTCCATGCAATATTGTTGACATTCCCTAAAAATAGCAGCCTGCTTACTGATTTCCGCCAAATGCCCAATAACGTATTTATTACCTTCGTAGAATCCGTACAAAGCGTAAGGAATTCCAACTTCCTTGCAGAATTCCATCACGTACTTTTGGGCCGTACGGAGGTTGTGGCGAGGCATACGAGGGTATCTGAATTGAAGAATATGGTTAGCAGAAAGGAAGATATGGGGATGGTTGGTTGATTTTCCTTACAAATGGTGAATCACTTGGAATTGGAGTCCACCGTGAAAGAAGTCCAACCACTCAGGACAATCAACGTCCATGGTTGTCCTTAACATTCTCTGGGGGAACGACTCGGCGACCCCGATATCCGACGTGCTCATAGCAAAATGGCTTAGCGTTATTTGAACATGAACCGGCATCGGAACTACGTGGCTAATCCAAAAGAACCAAAGTCGATCCTCTGTCGTAGGGATACACCTATACATGACCCAATACCCATACCAAGCCCAGAAGAGAGCCAAGGATGTCAGCTCAGCATATCTGTGCCACCAAGCGATTCCTCGCTTCGGGGCTTGGCCAAGTAGAAGATATTCCCAGGAGTTACGGTATAGGTTCAATCTGCCAAAACAGAGCATGGGATAATAAAGCCAGGCTTGAAGGCGGATAACTAATTGAGCGAAACTGTCGTATTGCATGATGCGGTCATAATATGTGGAGTATAGGCTCTTGAAGAATCTCTCATCTATCGCGAAAAAAGGTAGATGCTGAATATCCGGGTCGTGGTCCGGCTCGTTTGTTACGATATGGTGTACCTATGACAGCAAGATCAGCATCTCCCGTCTGACGGAATGGCCGAGAACAAGCATACATTGTGGCTTCGTTTCCACCACCCAATCGAAAGCCCACCACAAAAATCTGCAATAAATATACCAATGAAGGTATCGATTACAAAATTATGAGTGATACCCATGTGTCCCGCATCGTGAGCAGTAAAGGTGAGCTGGTGCCAGAAGCATCCGAGGAAGACGGCCGAGAGCTTGTACCACCCAGTGTTGAGGCAAACCAAGAAAAGAGCAAAAAGACTCAAGTATCGCATGCACTCTATGCCGTATGCCCAATAGTTACACTGATAAAGTCCCTTTGCCCGCAATTTTTGATCCAGTTCTCTGTATTTGACAATGATATGCTGCTGTGTAACCAAGTCCAAAGATGGATATTTATCAAGGTCCTCTTGAAGTCGTCTCTCAGCCTCCTGCTTCAGGGATAAAGTGGCCTCGTCTTCGACATCTGATACCGACGAGATGGAGGATGAATCTGCTGCTGTTGCTTTTCTGCGTCGTAGACGAGGGTCTAGGATGAAATCCTGCTCGCTGCTGGAGCTTGTGGGTGTCGTGGCGCCGGAACTAACGAGGTCTAAAGGTGAAGCGGTCGCGGTGTCAACTACTAAATCATTCTCGCTGGGACAATCGTCATTGATTAATCTGAATTTTCCTCCCTGGATTGGGGGCTTGAAGTTGACCCATGGCCCCTGGATCCGACCAACTTTAAACTTCATCATCATAAGCTTGGTATCAGCTGAATGGAGGCTAAAAATTATACCAATTGATGGGTTAGAACAGATCATTCTTGGTATAATCAACTAGCTTGCTAGCTTACGCTGTAACCTCGTCTGTGGCATCGCGGCCGACCATGTGCATGATGGCTTTATCGCCACCAGGGTGATACTTGAGCCAAGCATCGACCTTCAAAACTTTGTCATCCACGATGACCACTTTTCGCCCTTCAGCGATCAAATTCTCAACCTCCCGTCGGGAAAACATTTTTTCTTCAGTAGTCCGGCCCATATTTGTGAAGTTTGGTTTTCAATTGGTGAGTAGGAATCGGGAGATCGAAAGGCGGTGTTCCTGTTTAGCCTAAGGGAATAGAAGCTCGAAGCGAGCAACCGCGAAAAATTAGAGCTTGCGGAGTTAAATTATGTTCAAGCTTCAAACACACATGACCAAAAGGTCGGAAAGCGGCAGAGATAAGTCGCCAAAGTCTATAGAATACGGTCTCGATTTTGGGGTATTGAGAGCTTCGAATGGCGCTCGTACGGTGCAGAGTCGTCAGCTCCGTCGTAAGTCAATTAGGTGGTCATTGGGGGATGGTTGGCGATGTGGAGGGAAGGACGTGGTCTGAGACGCATCTGGTCGCCAAGCTCGTCAGGCCTTGCCCAGAAACGCCGACAACGCACTCTCCGGCGTTGGAATTTTACGATGCGCATAGTTTCTATCAACTCCACTGCGCTAAGGCAAATACTTTGAGTCCTTATTCAAGTAGTTACTCCCTAGGTCATGGCTTCGAAATCGTATGATCATGCGCTTGCGAACTCACTCGCCAGAAGAGTAAGCTTCAATCACGTTCCATTGTGCTGATTTCGTAAGAAACAATATTAATCTGCGGTGAGAGAAATGGCTCAATGAAACCAAAAGTATACCGAAAACCTGCTCTTCTCTTCGAAACTTCGGTAAATATCTTTCTTTTGATTCGGCATCAATAAATTTCAATAGATCAGATACTATCCTTTCCCAATTAACACACGTCAACATTAGTATGATCGAATACGTGTCTATGAGCAAAATACGCGGATTGTTTGAATTTCGAAATTAGTCAGCTGTTTTGGTGACGAAAGGTGCGGCATGAATCGTAGAGATTATGAAATACATATATTATTTCTAGTTCTAATACCATGGGCCTTAATAAAAAAGGGTATGCGGCTCATCTACACATATAATAAGATCCCATTTTAGAAAGATTTTGCGAGGGGTATATTATTTTGACTTCTAGCACTAAGCTATGGTGCTTTTCACAATAATATGTTCGCCAAAGTGAAGAAAGAGAGGACAAATCACACTTTTTTAAGCACAAATCCGAAGCTAAATAGCTTCAAAGTCGACGGATCTACGGCAGTCTCTGAGACTTTTATCTCCCAAACCCTAACGATAAAGATTGTTACTGACATCATGCTGTTAATACGATTTTTGAAGCGGGTGGCTTGATGTCTCAGATCTTCGTGAGTTAGGTGGAGGCGCAACCGAGGCCGCCAGATAAGTAGACTACACTCGCGCAGATGTCTAGTGCCTACAGTTGGTTCCCACCGACGGAGCGCTGCCAAGATGAAGTTACTCCAGGCCCCAAGTAAATATGAGGAACATTTATAGAACAAAGATTATAATTTATCTCAACACAGTAGGTCGTAGGGCTGCATTTACATGGCCCAAACCAGCAGCAGCCATGTGTGCGCAGTTCATGCAAGCCAGGCGGGTACCTGTGGAGCCTGTGGGAAAAATATGATGGATCCCCTTATCGATATAGGAAGAGTATGCGATATGGCGTTGCATTTGTAAAAATGACAGTCGGGTTCTCAGGAATCGGGTGGCATCTTCACCTATCGTATCTGGTCCTTTTCGCATCTGATCACTCGAGCGAGCAGTTGGCGAGGTTCTGGTTCGACGCCAACACCCCTTGCTGCCCACATTACGGCAATACATATGGACCACCCTTTGCATCATAATTCGAATTCCACATCAAAAAACCAAAATCACCAATATTGGGTGTTTTATTGATTTAAGGCCTGGAATAGGTGGCCAGAACGGCCAGAAAACACATATTTCAATTTCAAAAAATTTAAATCAAATTTGGAAAAGTTATCAAAGGTTGAATTTTCTGCTTCCTGGCTCAATAGTTGTGAAAAAATAAATTTTGTTGCCTCGCTGGCCAGACTTCGTGCGTTGCATTGCAAAACCACAATTTTTTTGTCAAACCAAAATTCACCCAACACGAATTGGAAGATTTAGTCACGATTTTAAAAATTCAACCTTTGATAACTTTTCCAAATTTGATTTAAATTTTTTGAAATTGAAATATGTGTTTTCTGGCCGTTCTGGCCACCTATTCCAGGCCTTAAATCAATAAAACACCCAATATTGGTGATTTTGGTTTTTTGATGTGGAATTCGAATTATGATGCAAAGGGTGGTCCATATGTATTGCCGTACCACATGGCCGGTTGGGTGCGAACAACGCGGTTCCAGTTACTTGCTTCGGCAATGAAATTCTTCTTGCCAAAAAGCATTTCCAACGTTCACGCCGACGACGCGAAAGCGGACGCAAGAACCTGGCAAACTCGGAACATGTACGGCGGATGTTATATCTTGGCGCCTTGGCGGAGCCGCTGGATATGATCAATTGCAGCATCGAACTGCGTAGACATGGCATAGATCTATTCTTGGAGCGCGATATGGATCATGAGTTCGGATGTGAAGCTAAAATTGATAACACATATTTCAGATCTCAAGAAATTTGTAAAACACAATTGTGAGACCAATGGAACTGGTTTGAACGTTATCTTACTGTGCCTCTTTCATGAATTCAGCTGCGTGCTGAAGCTGACTACAAGACGAAAAACGTCAAAGTGGATATCGAACATTGGTCTGATGTTGTAGATTGACCAATATTCCCCACACCTTCAACTTGATCCCTTTATTGAATTTACCAATTGAGAAATTTTAGCCATCGTCTGGGTTCAAATTACCCTTGACAAGGTTTGGCCGTTGGAATAATCCGGCATCATGATACTTTTAATATTTATTTTATTATTATCACTTTCCGAAGCCGCGAAAGTCCGTTGCAACCAGGGTCCGAACCGTCATAGATACGTAGCCCCCAGGCCAGGACTGAGATATGGTTAGGTGGACAGATCTATCAACGATTATATATAAGCGTAAATATCCAATATCCAATCTCTTTCTCTTTTCCACAAGCATCTGCTTCGATTCTCTCTCTAATAGCAGCTGTCAAAGTCACTCTTTTGGTTTCCTATACTCTTTTACTACAAAAACCATACCGATTGTTTACGACTTTAACGGGATTTACACCCTTGACAATTTTTATAACCTTAGATCAGATATACGCGATTCTTTATTTTTCCCACTAAGTAATAGCCACTAGCCAAAATGAAGATATCTGCTATCCTATTCGCCGCTGCTTGCGTTGGGACCGCATCCGCGTCTGTTGCTTGCAATGCTGCCTGCACGAAGATGCCATGTTTTTCAGTGTGGTGTGCGGCTAAAAATTACAGTAAGTATCGTCTTAGCCTTCTTCCACAAGTAGTTTTATATACTATCCGCTCACGATTGAAGGGACAACTGTGGAAAAATGGTTTACCTTTGTTGCCACAGAACATGCAGCTGCCGTTACCGTCACAACCACTTGCAAAGAGACAGTCACTGTAGCAGGTCAAGGCGCCACCGTTACTGCTCAGGGTGCTACTGTTACCGTAACTGTAACTGGTGCGGCCCCGGCTGCTGAAACTGTTACCGTAACGGCGACAGGTGCCGCTGGCGCTCCGGAGACGACTACCGTCACCGTCAACACCTGCTCGAGCGCTGGTGATGACGGTAGTTATTAAGCGTTGAGTAAAATAGTAGACGTAATGGCTACTTCTGGTGGACAATATGAAACAAAGCTTAGCTTTGCTTCTGTACATGTTCCTTGATGTCGGCAATCCTTTTCAAAGTATATATTTAGATTTGGGGCTCTGTAGGTCACGATTTTGGGGCGGTTTCGCGTCGGCATTCTATGCGATAGACTTTTTTGATATGCTTTTCTCTTTGGACTACAGTTTGTATTTGTTTAGGAAGGATGTATTTCCTTTGAGTATTTTAACTTTGTGGAGAATTTAGATCTAAAATGGGTTTACACACAAGCTCCTATGAGCGCATTTCTATTATATATGTTTCTGTTCTAAGCTTCTAGGATTCCGCCTGTTTCTTTTTGACGTGCATTACCCTAATTCTCATGTTCCAGAGGAGTGTTTGGTCGAAATCGTTAGTTCCTATTAAGCCTAACGCGGTGATGAGAAATTAAGACACTCAAAGTTGATCTTTGTGTTGCCTGGTCGCTTGCGTGGTTGAGCCGAATTGGCTAACAGAAGAGCCAGGCAATCCGTCGAAGTGTTGCGTACGGTGGAACAGTCTAAGGTATGACATCGCTCACTTTCGAGCATTTCTTACCAAGCCCTCTGGCCAGACCATTCTGGTGCACTTTGACACGTCCAAATTACTCTGGGTGTCCGATTTCACACACGCCATTCTCAGATTGTGGCTTCTGCACACGAATCCGTGCGGCGAGGAGTTCCCCAAAATATTGCAAATATTGCAAGGATTTGTGATTCGATTCATGCGAGGGTTTTGCTAAATGCTTCCGTGATTATGTATCTCTTATGCTTCTCAAAGCCTTTAGCAATCTTGAACTTATGGAGGAAAAGAGGTGTCTTTACCTCAAACCTTCCTTGTCGGCTATTAACATCTATTAAATCCTCTTGTTCAATGTGACTTTCAGGATTTGAGATATATATATATATATATATATATCGATTGGGGCATATCCAAAATGGTAACCCCAGTTCTTGCCGAAATCAATAGCCGCGTGAGAGGAACACTCAACCAATACGAAGTAACCCTTTACATCTAAGAGAGAAACAAAACCTGGATCACACTCTCAGGAAGAAAATAGAATGCATTATGTCGACAGCAGTTTAAGGTTATATCATTCTCAGCCAAGATTTAAGAAATCGAGGAGAGCTTTGCGTCCGAAATTGAAGGCCCTGTTGTGCAAGCCAGCTTGGCCAGGGTTCCTATTCTCCAACAACTATTTTATTTGGACTCTTAATATATTATAATATAACCCTTTAAGCTGACATATGAAGAGCACTAAAAATCAGAAAGTTTTTCCTATCTAGGAGTCTCGGCTTTCAGGACAAGTTTAGTTTGACCTTTTCTCATATGTTTATCTGCGCTCAGGCTTAGTATGCATGATAAATTCTCCTAACAATTGCTGCGTCTGAGAATGAGACCATGCCCATGTGCGGATGTATGCCAAAATCGATGCTAGAAAAGCAGAATGCCACCAGACGTCATAATTTCGGCTTCTTCAAATTGTGGAGATCTAAGGATTGATAGTGGCTCAAATCAGCCCGCAAATCTCCATGAGTTAATATAATGTTCAATCAATGAATCGCTTCCATCCGATAAGTATACATGGTAGTCGAAATTTAGGTGGAGGTTCATTCGTCTAACCCGTGGCCATGGCACTGTTGCCAAGATATACTAACCAATTCCCTTATTTTCAAATATTCTACACTAGCGCGCGAGCCTTGACTTAATCAATTTAAATTGTTTCGTCGCATGATGGAGATAAATGCTGATCGTTAACAAGGAAAATCCAGTGCCTCAGCTCAGTTACTCGAGCCTTGCTTCACAATTGCCCTCGGTCTCGTTCACCGAGACATCCGTTGAGCGGTTTCCGCGAAGGAGTGGAGCACACGACCCAACCGAGACAAAATTGGACCCTAGACCTCCTAGTTCAATTGCTCAATTAGTAACACCGCCAATATCTCTGTCCTAATACTGTGTTTTGCCCTTGCCGATCGTCGGTCACTTCAACGGCGTCCTTGCTTAATTCATTAATAGTGAAACATTATAATCGCTGCATTTCTACTACCACATTTGACGAGGAACATGTATTGCAATATCGTTTAGCCTGGAGTACCTTCTAAAGCTTTTGCTCTGGCTGATCTTTGCAGAGAAACATTTCTTCTTGGCGGAATTGGTTCTTGCGAATTTCAAGAGGCTCGAGACCCAATATCTGCTGTCAGCTGTATTGCGCTCAGAGCCCCGTTCAACTCCGCCAACTGTTTGATAGATGACCAATTATCTCAGTAGGTGGGCCATTTTGGTCGAATTAAAACAACCTGGCGTCCTCAATCAGTCGTTGAAGCAAGGGCCGATAAATTTGCCAGGCTTTAAAATGTTTCTGGGCGGCGTCCGTTTTGAAATAAGTGCCGTATCCAGCGGAGTTTGATCAGCAAACATCTTCGTTGCTAACTAGGTTCAGGTTAGCCTCAAACTATTAAGTCTGCATTTCCATGTCAAAGTAGAAAATACCATGCTATTGCGACCGCGGATTAAGCTTTCTTTCTGGTTGGATATTTAACGATCCGAGTCAGCGAGTTGTGGGGATTAAAACCTTAGATCGGCTTGAACAAAACCCCAGGTACCCATATTCTCGAGACGAGATTTCGAATCCACATGTAAGAAACGAGTCAGTCAAAGGGGTCAGTGGCACCGCAGTCAAGAGAAATTATAAAATATCAAGCGGCGCCATACCTGTGGACTAGTCAAGGGCTTGTAGATTTGTATTTGGATTGCATTATTCACGGCAGAATATACGTACGATAGCGATAGGGGCACTCCATGTTTCTTTCTATTCCGTAGGAGAATCGTCTCTTCAAATTATAGATCAGTCTACTTCGAATAGTCTCGCTGGATAGAGACTAGTTTTAAGCAACGCCTTTCGAAGCTTTCATCATATCAGCAACAACACGTCGAAGGGTCTCAGTTCGAATATTTGGGTGGTAGTTTTGTTTTTAGGGCGAGTCTTGTCTAGCTATGAAGTGGGTAAAGCCTCCGAACCCGCAAACAGATGCAGACCGAGAGTATCTGAGAGGACTTTTTCCTCTTTTCAAAGAGTTTCCAGCAAACTTCGAGTTTCCACAGGAGATAGATCCGGATTATCAAATACCAGTTAATACCTTTTATTGTTTTGTATCTGGCATAATCGTGTGTATGCTAGCTACTTTGATAGTCGTCCTCAGGTTCTGGGTTCGAGCAAGAGTAAAAGGATCATTTGGCGTAGATGATTGGGTTATGGTGCCGACATTTGTATGCAACCAAGTCATTTTATGGATTATTTAGAAATCTAACGGGCCACTCTAGTTTTTTTATTGTGCGTTCAACGTGGTCAATATTTTTGGTACGTCCGAAATCATGCTCAGGAATTTGCTTCTTGATACATATGCTAACTCGGTGCCGCTATAGCCGTATTTGGAACTGGTCTAGGATATCACTTGTACGATAACTCGAGGAAAGATATTGAAAGTTACCTCGTTGTAAGTTATCAGACATCCAAGATGTTGGCTCTGTCTAAATATCTCCGTATCTTATTTGAGCTCTGCTAAATATGCGAATCTTGCCCACTAGGTCCAATACTTGCACGTTATTTTCTCGTTCTCAGCCCTTTATCTTTGCAGAATATCTATCCAACATCTCCTTCTTCGCTTGACTCCTAAGTCGTCCGCCTTTCAACGTCGGTATCTTAGCATCCTCATTGGAGTCTCTTATGTGTTTTGACTGGCCGCCATGTTAACACAAATTCTTCAATGCGGAGTTCCAGCTGCAAACGCATTCGATCTGAAATCAAATCTAGATGGCACATGTATCAGCTTGGAGTCCACAGCAAACTATGGAGTTTTCATGTCCGGTCACATCATATTAGACGCCTTCACAATCTTCCCGCCACTCTTCGTTCTTTTCAAATTACCAATGACGAAGGCCAAGAAATTTAATCTCGGTTTCTTACTTGTTCTCGGCATCTTCACCATGGTGAGTTTGCATAACCAACAGAACAGAACTTGAACAGTACTAATATTTCTCTTAGGTTTTCAGTGCAGTCAAGCCGTTTGTTTTTTACAGGAAGATGGTTGATTCTTTCGATATCACATGGAATGCCACAGCAGTTGCATTCTGGGGCATATTGGAAAGCAGTCTTGCCCTTGTGATCGCATCTCTACCAGCTCTAAATAGAGGAATTGTCAGGGTTGCAAGGCTGGACAAGTTCTTCAGCACTGCTAGTAGTGGCTCGAAGATACTTTCCAATCGATTTAAGCTTAAAGAAAATATCTACAAAGGACCTTCGAAGTTCGCGCGCTATACAGCAGATGCTACGGTTAAAGATAATATTCAAACATACCTGGAGTTAGGATCCCTGGGAGAAAATAGATCAGAAGAGCAGTTAAGATGGACCTCAACCGAAGGTTCAGATGATAGGAAGGGTAGTGATACATATCCCCGAATCACATCAGAAAGAAGCTTTCACCTCGCCGAAGAGAGAGCCAGGGTCCTTGAAGCAGAAATTGAACAGGCACCCAGGGCAGATGTTTCCGCTGAACTTTCTCGACCGCCTAAGGCTCCGGTGTTTGGTAGTAATAGACAATCACCGCCATCGCCGGCCGATAGCGATTCACTTAAGAAGTATTTTAAGAGTTAGAAAGTCTTAGGTCCCATGTTCAAACATTGGAACCTTTTTGTTTTAAAATTAATTAGCCTCACGGAAAAACCAAATGGTAGATGATTCATTGATGCCAAGGCTCAATCATAGTAAAAATTTCAGGTTTAGATGTAATTTATTATACTTGCAATTTGATGGCGACAGAGTATGTATATGTGTACCTTAGACCATAAATAGCTTGTTCTTTGGACCAAAGAAATAATACAGGTCTTGCCTGTTAGCCCTGAATCGGCGCCCTGAGAATTATCAACTCGCTGACAAATTTTGACATCAGCTGTCGCCAACCAATCTTTGCTGCAAAACAGGTTTCGAGATGTCTTATGCAAGTTGAAAGCGAACAGTCACAACTTGACCCACACCTTGCCAACCTACCTATACGACCTTTAGGATTCGACGTCATTATAATAACCCACAGAAATATAGCAAGGTAAAATTGGAAAAAGTTACACGGACAAGATATCGGGTTTTTAAATGTACCCACACATGCACCGACATATCTCGGAAATGCACTCCTCGCTAATGGTAACAGGACCCCTTTCAAAGGGATTCTGATCTCTACGGAATAAGCCGCGATTGTTTTTACTTATTAAGTGTCTTGTATAATTTTATGTAGATTGAGACATTCGCTCGAGTAATAATTCCTTTAGAACATCTCTTTCACATGTGACCTTTTGATTTTCCTCCGTTAAATTCTTAACCTGGTCCTTTAAGGAGGAGTTCTCTGCTTTAGTGAGTTCTAGTTCCATTTTTAGTTCTTTTAGGCTTTGTCTGATCATTTCTTCTTCTCCTTTCGATAAATCTTCCATTCTCATACGCAAATCATCAATTTCTTTGCCCCACTGCGCTACGCCAGAGCCTAACCGACCGAGATCTTCGTAGATCCGATCCCACCGCAAAGATCTAGACAAAATCGGGGTCGGTGGATCGATAGCCATGGCAGATGAGTAAGAAGATATAGGAGGGAGGCTATCAACACTCCGAGGACGCGGCAGCGATGATGGCGGACCCGATAGCCGACTTGGTGGTAGTTGAGAGAAAGGGAGAGGACTCTCGCTGCTTAATATTGTACTAAAAGCGGGAAGTGTTGGGGGAATCTGAAACTGGGTTTTATTCCCGTCTTCCATCATAGAAGAATCTCTCCGACTGATAGACGATTGACGACTAAAATCAACCGGACTTGTCCCTATACTCTCGTTTGCATTGCTCACTAAAGTTCGGTCCATGTCGAGCGGCGTCAGACCTGCGCGAACGCTGCTGCTAGAACCTTCGTTCACTCTCGTCGCAGTTATTCGTCCCGCATTTATAAGCCGCATCATTGCATCATGGTCTGGCTGGCTGATCGATGCAATCGATACTTTGGGCTGTTTTGCATCGTCAGAACTGAAAAGGAACGGAAACGGGGCACGGCTACGATAAGTGTTGGTGATATCCTTCGGGTCGACATATTCACCATGTTGCTCGTCTGAGGTTTTGGTTCCATTAGTCAAGCGGTTTGGTGGAACACGGGTCTGCGAAGGGCTCTTACAAATGAGATTCTGCAGCCTAGTTCGTATTGATTCAACTCTTTGTGCCTTACGGTCCATTTGCATCTCTATTGAAGCATACTAATCGCGAAGTATTAACGGCTTGATGGGGAATAAAATAAATCAACTGAGTTATGGGGGTATAACTCCGCTCAGGGGTGTGAGAGTTTTCATTCTAAGCCCCAAGATTTGATGGTGGTCTCTTAAGCTTATAAATGCATTGAAAACAAAAAACGGAGACCGGATAATCCACGTAGCCACCTCTGCTGGTCGAGTCTGCAGCCTCCATGTCAGCGGAAAAACTCATTCGAAGATAAAGAGGATTCGTTGAATAGCCAAAGAAAAGAGTCCAAAGATGGCCGATGAGTTGTTCCGACATATTGTGATAGATCTCTTCTAATATACATGTGCCCGTGAATGCTCACATGCTACGTGCCAGCTTTCTACTCTCTGCTAATTCTAGATGTAAATGGATGCAATGTATGTGACACGGTCTCGCAGCTTGACACGAGACGGGCTAACCAATATAAAATAATGAACTGAAAACCACTCTGTTTTAAACGATTCGCGCGAACGTGTTTCCACTTCGCTGAACGATGTGACTGTGGATTGTGATTTGTGATTATCTGCCTGCATATGCACCTGCATTAAAATGTTTCTCAGCCTTGGTCGTGGTTGTTGCATTTTGCATCCGTGAAACGTGTTGTCGAATCCGAACGGAATCTCGGTAAGGACCGAACCTTAGAATAGAAATTCCGGTGAATTTTCCGATAAAACGAGAGATCCGGTCCATGGGTCAGTGTCTGAGTCTGGGTGTGTTATTCTAAACTTAGAGTGTAGATTATGCATGTACCCTTAGTGCCATGCTCAATGACGCGGATGGATACTAGGGTTGTATGCCTGAGGGTTTCACTGGCGCTTCGATTTCCAAAGGATAGCGTTTCGAAAGGCTGAATCTATTTTGTTTTTATTTTTAAAGCAATCCGCTATTATACAGCATGCCCTCTTCGAATTTTCAGCCTGGGGGTACGAGATCCGACCATTTAGGTCGTTTAATTGCCTAATCCAGGATGACAACAGCCTTACGATGGAACATATAGGAGACAATCAAGATAGCGACCCTTAAATGCAGAGATAGCCGGGCTCGCTGGCAGGCTACTACCTAAGGAGTTGTGACAGATAGGCAGCCATGCTTTATTCGTATCTCAGCTTCACTGTCTACGAATTGCTTCTAAAATTCTGCTGTACAGATACTCAATAACACATTGAGTAACTTCAGTGACACAGATTTAATATGGCATCCTTTTTATTTTCCAGATCCTGCTAGCTGTTCCTCTAGATACTGAGCAATCATGCCTATACTGGTTAAACCTCCATGCTAAGAAAAATCTATATGCATGTAATTAAGCGTGCTTAAGAACGTGCTAAAGTTTTGAACATAATGGACTAACCCCTCACTTATTCCAAGATCTCCTGCTTATAAAGCAGAGATAGCAACTGGCAGTCGCTTAGCGTAAATAAGTGCCATGCTGTGTCGACAATGCAATTTCTTTCTTTATAAATTCAAAGCTTTGGCCTCTCTCCAAGCGAGAACGCGGTTGTCATACGAGGAATCCAGCTTGTCTCGTTCCACGTCTGTCCAACCGGTGCAACCGAACTTTAACAAGGCTAAGCAGACAACGTAAATGTAGGATAGCGTTCTCGAGTTTGCGCTCGAACTGAAGTGTCAGTCGCTTGTAACACTTGAACTTATGTTCTCTAACCCGGTCATATTGGTTCTGGGGCTAAGTCTTTCTCTGTTTTCCATACTTTAACTTTTGAGGCAAAATTTGGCGATTTGACATGACCTAACTCGGCAAATTCTAGAAAGGTATAAAAAGGTAAAGGTGAAAAGAAAGAAGGAATAAAGGAAAACGATAACGATCCTATCCTAAAATTTGAGCTCCGCGTGCTTTAGTTCCGGGAATTTGCCCTTTAGAAAACGAGAATTCCTTCCTTTTGATATGAGGGCCCCCCATCTGTTATCAAACTATCCCAGAAGGTTTACATCATTATATAATGGCGTAACTATTTGAATTTTATGTCAGCAATGTAAAGGCTGAGAATGTTGGTGGTCCAACTCTGACACATTTTGGGTCTTTTGGAGAAAGAGGCAAAAGAGTGCCTTGTTTCCATGGCCATGTGGGCTGATAGATATTATTAAATAGTATCAATTTAAATATCGAATTTCTAGCGGCTATCATGACTTCAAAATATGGAGGGGCAAATCCACGCTCAATAAGCTGACTAGTATATGTCCGCTGAGTCGGGCAGAACGGGAAGTGTTTAAGGGGGAGGCAAAGAATGGCCCGTCAGAGACCGAAGGTTTTCTGATCTGGATAGAAACTCAAAGCGATTAGTTCGTGATATATTTTTGCTGGCAAAAGATATAACAATCAGGAGAGGCTGGCGCAGCCAGCACAGATTGCACCCATCCATCGTTTGGAATCTCCCAGTGGCAGCCGGATCGGCTTATAAAACGATTCAATGAATCGATCCGACTAATTGTAGATTAGGGAACCATTAGCTCGCATTGGCTGACGGATTTCATTCTGTTATCCTCCGGCTTCAAATGTCCCTCCTGATGCTCTGGGCACTGATTTGGCATCTGCACCCTGCAGCCGGCCTGGACTTTGGGGTTTCTGCAGCCAATTAGCGACAGCTTGAGCGCCGCTACGCGACCGCTATCCCTATCAGGCAAGATTTGCAACTTGAGATTCGCCACCAGAACAATATATATCCTTCCGGCCTGTTCCATTTGCTTTCTCCCCTCGAATATATTTTAAATTTTAAAATATCTTGGAACGTGTTAATTAATTGGCCGATTCGCTCGTTCCTTCTTCTCGGTTTGTACATTTATTTGCAAATTTGTGTGTTGCCCCAGTTTCCCCAGTATCAACCAGGATTGGCTGAACGACTCCGACCTTAAACCGAAGTTACAGTATTAACTCGCTGAGTAGCAGGGATAAAAGCAAAATAAAAAACCATGTCTTTAAAACAGGTTTGTTCCTAAGGTTATCTGCATGTGTTTGGGTCATTATTTTGTTACTAATACATGGAGTCGACTTTAGGAAATCGAGACATGGGTGCAAGCTCTCGAGCTTTGCGAACAGGAAGAACCAGATTACGAGGCGGCTCTCCAAAAGTTTGAACAAATCGGAGACAGTGCTAAGATTTGCTTCAATATTGGTATTCTTCAAGCCACTCTCGGAGAACATGAGAAGGCGGTACGTTTTGTTCACACGGCATGATGAATACTTTGGAAAGCATTCTAATGGGAGGTTGATATCTCTCTATGAATAGGTAGCAACATACCGCAAATGTATAGACATCGACAAATTTCTGGCAGTAGCTTATTTCCAATGCGGCGTGTCGAACTTCCTCCTCACCGAGTTCGCTGAAGCTGCAAATAACTTCAATGACGCCCTTCTATACCTGCGAGGCAACACCTCCATCAACTACGAACAACTGGGGTTGAAGTTTTGCCTTTACTCCTGCGAAGTTATTTTCAACCGCGGTCTCTGTCGCTTGTATTCTTCGAATGATAAAAATGACGCCGAGCACCAAGAGGGTATGAAAGATCTCGCAGCTGCCGCCAAAGAGAAGAAAATTGAAGCCCACAATGTCATCGAAGAGGCTATCGCTGAAGGTGCTGATGTAAGTCCAAACACTAAATGACCGTAAAACTTCGGTTTATTAAGAATATTTTAGGGTTTCACTGTTTTCTCCGTCCCCGTTGGTACACTATACCAGCCTCCCGGCATCAAAAGGAAGAATTACAAAACAAAGGACTATTTGGGAAAGGCCGTTATCAGAGCTTCAGTGGATGCTTCCAACTTGCACACTGGCTTTGACGGAACTGAGAAGCGTCAATCGGTTGTCGAGGAGAGACCGGAGGAGGCGAAATCGTTCGCAGCTTCGAATCTAGTTATCCCGGACCGATCATCTAAGATAAACTTCGGGGGTCCAGATTCGGCGTTTTCTCCTCCGCTCGCTTCGCCAAGCTCACTACCCTTCCCGGCCGCGCCCCCTCCGACTACTAACGGGTTGATGGCACTCCCTGCTCCTGCAGCTGTAAACAAGATTCGAGACAGTGTAGTTACCTTCCGAAGCTCGAGTTTCGACGCAGGATACAGACAATCTGTGGCATTGGATAATGGACCCCCAGTTGATCTAGCACAGGTATAATCACTCTTTAAATTCACCTTTTTTTCAGGTTCAGCGTTAATCTAACATTTCTTATTTTCTAGATGAAAGTCAAAATACATCATAATAAGCATGATAAAATGAGATTAATGCTCATGGGAACTGATGTTCAATTCGAACAATTCGCCGATTTAGTGCGAGATAAGCTAGGAATCAGAGGGAAGTGCGAAATCGAGCTCAAGGACGAAACCGACAAAATCGCGATGGTTGATAAGGGCGACTATGAAGCTGCGCTTGCTACGAGTAAGGATACGGCACGCCGAATGCGATCCACCATTGGCACAATTGAGGTAGGCCGAAAAGGGGTCAGAGTGATCTGCAGGGCAAGCGCTAACTATTTTCTAGATATGGGTCTCAGAGTAACGAGGGTCTTTTGTGCGAGGAAGAGTTGACTTCTCTAGAACTCCCATTCGCCCCTGTTATCCCTCTGTCATTTTGTTTTGTCCCCTTTTTCGTATCGATTGATCTGGTGCTCGAAGGGGTCTTGGTGTTGTATGTACATGTAGCATTACTTTTCTATGATATCGAGCGAATTCGCCTGTGTATATGCGAATCACTTAGAATGTCGTTATGTAGTTTAACTTTAACTCCGGAATTGAATTCAATCTTATGATTTATCACATTACTCTAAAATGCCATGATAACCAATTTCGTAAGATTAATAGATGTCTTGCATTATAACATCTATTAAACATTATGAGCTATAACTTTTATACTATGAAATTCATCTAGCGTATGAGATCGAGAGAAACTTCGGTTGTGACTTATTTAGTAGATAGAACTATAGAGATAAGTTCTAAGACCTACCTTATCACTAATCTTAAATTTACAAAAGAAGTGGGGTACGTTTCATTTTCCAATCAAGAGAAGAGTCGTCGCGGATCTGCAAAGCGTCTAGGCGTATAGAGTCTGATAACAGGCGACTCTATAGACTCGAATAACTATATTAAATTTATAGAGTAAGAATTCTGTTTCAAACCAAGTCTATTGTTGGCACTCCCCAATCTGTACCTTCCCCTTAATGGACAATATTATATCTGATACTCGAGTTCCAAAGACTCGGAAAAATAAATTAAACTTTACATAAGAACCGTGGCAAAAGATAGAATTTCCGGGAATTCGATGTTAATTCGATGTTGAAGTGGCAGTTAGTATGTTTATAACATTCGAGAATGCAAGTTTTCCCTGCACGGAATTTACAACACGTGGTACATGACAATACAACATCGTAATTTCTACTGACGCTGCCTAGCATGGTTTATGCAATTTTGAGACTAGAATTCACAAATACTATTCTCGCAGGGTTGCGCGGCTGAGGCTGAGATATGAAGTTTTGCCTCCAAGACGTGACTAGAGAAAGCATGAAGGGCTCATCAGGTAGTAGAACCTAGAAGGCGCTAGTACTATAAAGGCTGCTACAAGGTATCATCCCTGTTTCAACCTTATTTTGACCTGAGTGTAAAAGAGGATGAAATTGAGCCTGGCTCAATGTTGATTGTTCTATCCGAATGTTGGAATTCCAACTTCCGCTCTTTACCTTCTAGCTAATCGAACTTTGGCAAATGCTTATCCATGTTCTCATTTCGATGTAGCCAAAAGAAAAGCAGAAGACTGAAGTATTTAAAAGTCCTAAGTTCTCCAAGAATTTACAGCGACCGTAAACATACAACATCACAATTAACACTCTTCAACCTTTATAATCATATCCCCGTACGCCGAGAACTCTTTCTAAAATGAAATCAATACTCGCCATAACTATCTTGCTACCAATTGTATTGGCACAAACCGGCTCCGTTTGGTTTAGCTGTGACGTGCGAGGAACAGGACCTCTGGAATTTCGAGAGACCCCCCGTGTCGCTTCACCAATAATTGGCTATTTTGCACCTTCAACGAAGCTACAGTTGACTTGCTATTCTATAACAGAACCCGGTGGTTGTGGTGATAGCAAGTAAGTAATTCTTTAGGATCCGACTCTTTTATGATGTTATTGTGCTAAAACGTGCGCGTGCCAGTGTCTGGTACAAAGAAGGATACCACAACGTCTACATGCCTTCTAATTGCATGCAAAATTGTTCTGGAGGTAAGGAGTCTATGAAAAGTTAAGACAATTTTCACGAGAACCGAGATTAACATAGAAACACGCCCATTCAGGAACATCTGCTGGTATGAGACCTTGTTAAATGGATTCATCGAAACTTGGAAGCGACAGATTTTACAACTTGGTTAGAAATGTAAATATAGCATCAAATGCAAAACTGAAATCAAATTTGTTGCTTTAGAGAGATCAAAAAAGGAACTATCAAAAATTAAGCAAAGATGAAGACCGAATTCGTGAAACTCGAATAAAGAGTACCGTTGTTGCCTTTCCTGTTTTGTTGTTTCGTGTTGGCGGCGAGTAGAGTGCGACATGGGGCGGGTTGGGTTGGTTTCTGGAGGGTCGAAGACTCGAAACTACTCACGGGTTGGTTTTTAGATGGTCGAAACCATTTATGGTTTGGTTTTTAAATAGTAGAAATTACCTACGGGTTAGTTTTTTTTTTAAAAAAAAAACCTAATATGGTTTTAAAAATTATAAATTTTAATAAAAACTGTATTGTTAAGAAACCATTTTATTAAAAATAATAACAAATTTATTAAAAATAATAATAAATTACTAAAAATAGTTAAAATTTCAATTTTTAATTAAATTTATAACCCAAAAAAACCATTAAAAAAATAAAAAACTACTTAGCGGTTTTTTATAACCCATATCAAACCACCCAGCAATTTTTTATGACCTATATCAAACCACCCAGCGGTTTTTTATGACCCCTCTCAAACCAAACCAACCTGCTAGTTTCTGGGTTAAAACCAACTTATGTTGCACTTTAGCGGCGAGTAAGTGTTGTGTAGAGGCAAACAAGACCACAGGCTGCGAGCCTCGGCCCAACCCCATTTTTTTAGGGTGCTTGATGCCGCAGTGCAGGAGTTTTTTAAAGTAGATTTTTTTTTATATAAATAGTTGATTACCCCCCATGTTTCTAAAGAAATATCTGATTTCTATGAAAAGTCAGTCGTTTAATGCATGGAAGTGAAGGTTTATCCTGATCCCGTATTTTTGCCAATTGGTAAGTCATTTTTCATCATCTTTTCCATTATATTTTATTATTTCTCTTGTAATATCAACTATTTTAGTAATTTTTTTGAAGCTTTTTTGCTTTTATTGAGTCTATCATATCATATCCGCTGTATTTTAGAAGGAATCCTCCTCTGTCTATTTATTTTTAATCAGATTTAAAAATACAACCAACTTCGCGATATTTTCCTTTCTAATTCCCAACAAAAAAACATTTTTCTGTCTTTTAAAACTTTATTGAGCTTTATTTAGTATTATGATTAATATGTTGTTATAGAAAATTATACAAAAACCAGTCGTACTGGATTTGTCCAGTCCACAATTTTTACAATTTATATAAATTAATTCCTACCCTTTTTTCTTCATCTTCTGGATATTACTCTATGAGATGAAGAAATCTCACTTCATCTTGTAAAGAAGGAGTGAGATTTTTTTGAGTACTTTTGTATATTGCTATTTGTGTTTAGGGAGTTTTTCAGGTAGTCTTTTAGGCAGTCCTTCTGAGAGTCCTTCCCGGAGGTAGATCCTTTTACCGGGGAAGTAATTTCCCCTCACTGCCACCCGCGAGGTTGCACTTCACCTTTTGTCATGCCACATGACAATTTACGTCATTCTTGCAGGACTCCAAACTTACCAGACCATGATAATGACCTGTAGGAATATCAACAGACCAATCCCATCGGCTAATCAATTACAAAATGTTTGCTGGGATGGCTCACATTCTCATTAATATGACCTTATCATCAGCAAAAAAATTCGTTGCCATCCCTGCCATCTGATGGCTCAGATGGTTGGGATGCTTTTTGTGCCCTAGTGCCATCCTGTTAGTGACCAGAGGTTATGGGAGGCCACACACCTCCTGTTATTTAGTATGATTTTTTTGTTATTTTATATTACTTTTTTACAATTTTCTGGCCGTTTTTTAGTGTTTGATTTTATTTAAAACAAATTTATTTATTAAAATTATATATATATTCGAAAATACATATTAGAATAAAATAAAAGAAAATAAAATAAAGTTTTTTATTAAATATTTAAAATTTCTTTTTATCTTTCAAGTTTTAACAGTAAATTTAATTTTTGCTTTTTGTTATTACTTATTGGTATAAAATTTTGAGGAATTCTGATTCTAAACAGTTTGTTTAGTATAGTATTGATATAAATTTATATTAGATTCTAGTAGTATGATATTAGTTTTTTTTAGGTTTGATTGATTATATTAACTTGAATGTATAAGTTATTAAAAATTGTTATGTTTTTGATTAACTGTAATATTATTTAAATTGGTGGATGTTAAAAGTTTTATATTAATTGTTAATAATTTGAAAGTTAACTTTCTAATTAGAGTTCGACATGGGGCGGGTTCAAGTTGGGTCGGTTTTCGATGTTTAGAAACCACCCACGGGTTGGTTTTTTTTTAAAAAAAAAACCAAAAACCGACCCAAAAACCGTGAAAACGATGTAAAACCGCACCGCCAAGAAACCATTTACTAAAAATAGTAACAAATTTACTAAAAATAGTAATAAATTACTAAAAATAGTTAAAATTACGGTTTTTAATTAAATTTATAACCCAAAAAAACCATTAAAAAAAAAAAAAACCACCCAGCGGTTCCCCATGACCCTCCCAAAACCGAACCAACCCGCTGGTTTTTGGGTTAAAACTAGTGTTCGAAAAAATAAGCAATATGCCCCGCCAAGAAGTACCCCCAACACAAATTTTGGTGAAAGGTACTTCCTGGCGGGGCATATTGCTTATTTTTTCGAACACTAGTTAAAACCGACCCATGTCGAACTCTATTTCTAATTGTAGATATTCTCTTTTTATAATTTTAATGTGATTTAAATATATATGATGGTTTATGTTAAAATTCTAAGATTTCATTCTTTTATCAGATTCAATTCTTTCATCCTTCTTTCTTTTTGTGAATTCCAATATTAATATATTAAAATTTTTAAATCGCTAAATATATAAAAAAAGTCTGTAAACATCTATTAACAAATTATATATATTTGTTAATAAAAAATTAATTGTAATTCTTTTTTTGTAAAATATTCTAATGATTTACTAGCGTTTAAAATCGGGGCGGGAAAAATTAAGTTGGGATAGGGAATTCCCCGGCTTTAGCCAGGAAAAAAAAAATGAAAATAACTATCCCCAAATACTCAAAATCTTTAAAATATTATTACCCCAATCAGGATATTTCTCAAATCAAAATAAGATTTTTTAAATTTTTTTTAATAAATAAAAAATTTTTTTAAAAAAATTTTCAAATTTTTTAACCCCAAAATAATACTAAAAATGCCTTAGAAATACTTTAAATCAAAATTAAAACTAAATAATTAAATCAAAAAAAAATACAAAAAATTAAAATTAATTTAAAGCTTAATTGTAAATATATACTAACAATTTTAAAATATACTTACAAATGATATAACACTTAATAATATAAGTAAATAAAGTTTAACTCAAATAATTAACTGTTATATATAAAACTAAATAATTAAATATAATAATTTAATTCTTTATCTTGTTATCTTAGACTTCTTCTTATTGGTATTTTAATAGAATTAATATTTTACTTTTTTTTATTTATAAATTTAAATATAAGTTTAAATATTTTTTTTTTTTTTTGTTTGTTTATAATTTATAATTTTTTTTTTGTTTTTTTTTATTTTTTATTTTTTCTTTTTTTTTCTCTTCTTCTTCTTTATAACTTTCCGATATTTTAAAATTAGCTGATTTTATTTTTATTAAAACTATTAATATACTTAAATTTTTTAATGGTACTGAATTTTTAATTTTTAATTTTTAATCTGTCACTAATAAGAAAAAGCTATTATTAATATAAATCAACATTTGATAAGTTATTAATTTTGTTTTTAAATTTAATTTTGATTGTTTATTAATTATAATATCTTTTTTTTTTTAGTTTTCTCCTTTTCTAACTATTTGAAATAAGATTTTGCTATTATAATTTTTATAATAGTTAAAGGTGTTATTTTATTATAACAATAATTTAAAATATTATAAACAATATTAAAAATTTTTTTAGGTACAACTAAAACTAAAAATATTACGAAAATATCTTATATTATTTTTACTAATTTAGGAAACTTATTTTTATTTAATTATCAAAACTTTTTAAAAATATCTTTTTTTAATAAATTTAAAAATTATTTATAGTATATTTTTACTTCTGTAAACTTATTATTAATATTTTTATATTATATAGAGTTAAAGAAGTTTTGAAATAAATATTATTTATTAAATTTAAGAATATTTTTTTTATTATTATTATTAAATTTAGCTATAAGTCGAGTGGTATGAATGTGGCCACCCCCTAGTTATAGCTACCACCATCGCGAATAACGAAATTATATATTATTAACAACAGTTCTGTCAGTCTGAGGGCTACAAATACAAAAAATATATAAATCTACTCAATTTTATTGTCCATATTATTTTTATACCCTGAATATTTTATTATTTTGGACTATATACAGTTTGATTATTGTAAAGGTGCCTCATCTTTAACAACTAAGATGTTATCTTCTTCGTTAGATATCACCTCATTTATTATTACTATAATAAGTTTGGGTTTATATTTTTATTACAAAGCTATTTTTGTTAAAGTGATAAATCGCTCATTTAGATTCTATCATATTTTTTGTTTTTTTATTAGCCGAATTGCTTCCAACTTAGCTTGCAAGCCTTGCACCTTTTATTATAATATGGTATTCTCAATTATATAAGTCAAGG
>JAJTUB010000030.1:0-62930 GCA_036971345.1 Dactylellina drechsleri
TATTCTACATCAGTTCAAAAGTGGAGCTGGTCGTAGACTTTCCGCTAGCTTATTCGGATGCTATCCGGAGGAGCATGCCAAATAGAAAAGATTGGTGGGCAATCTGGTTAAGCAGTTTCTCTGGGATGCCAAGAGAGCCGGCGTTATGGCGCTCCATATCGTCGAACCCTGTGCCAAAAAAAAAAAAAACGACTTTCGATTTTGCGAAACCCAAATCCAAAAAGTCAAAACCGCCAAATTGAATAAAATAACCAAAAAGCACTGAAAATAACAAATAATAACTATACATATTAACATATCAAAATCTTAGATTTGGGTGATAAACACTGATCGCGCAGTCGTAATGTCAATTTTTGATTTTTGTTTGATTTTTGATTTTTGTTTTAAAGTTAAAAAAATCCAAAATCAAACGTGTTGCCAAGCCAAATTTGGTGGGGTACCGTCTTGAATACGTGGTGTGATTGGTTGAATTCGCTAGAATTTGATCAAGATTTTTAAAGTTGTTCAAAACTCGCAATCGTAACTGAAATTCAGTGATTTTCAACCTCCGACTGTGCCATCAATTTTAATCAAATCATTCTGAAATTTTGTTATTTTGCAATATATAGCTTATAATTGCTTTTTCCGATGCTTTTTTGCCCTTTTTATCCAATTTGGTGGTTTTGACTTTTTGGATTCTGTCAAAATCCGTCTTTTTTTTTTGGCACAGGGTTCGACGATATGAATTGCCGTACGGCGTGAAAAAGTGCATATGATGCCTGAAATTATAGCAACTATACCCTACACTGTAATTCCACGACGATTCTAACATAAATATGCTCCTCGATCTCCTCAAATACAAACTTACCGTTGCTATAAACCTCTTCCTTCCTTATCCTTGATAAATTGAAACTAGCTGAGCCATTCGATCTAATAGTAGAGCAAGTATTCTGAAATAATCTTGGATTATCTAGGGGTTATAGTAATTCAAGATGGTGGTGGCACATCCTAAGTATATCAAAATCTATTCATAAAGAAACCCGCAACTGCAATATCTACTTTTCCCATTTCAAGTCCGGATCGTTGCTGCGCATATGGCAGACTGACTTAATTCTAGCTGTCCGAGCCTTTGCGGATCGTGCAAACAAAGCTGCAAATGCTCCTCTTGCCACCAGTGTCACTGGTGCAAAAATCGCTATAATTATAATTGCCAGCAGACTCAACATTCCTGTGAAGCCTACGAAAAAGACTCAGAAGCGGTCAAGTTACAAATAACCAAGCTTGAAAAGGAAAAAAGCGACCTCAAAGTGGAAAATAGCGACCTTAAAATGGAAAATAGCGACCTTAACATGGAAAATAGCGACCTTAACATGGAAATTGGTGACCTTCGAACAAAAAGTTATCAACTAAAGCGGGCATTACTCCGAAGTGGGACCCAAACATTCATAGTTCGTGAATTTCCTAGGTATTTCGAGCTGATTGCTATTTCAATAAAACTCTTCTTTTAGCTAATCGAAGTCCTTAAGTCTCTTCAGTTCTGACACATTCGCCGTTATTGTTGGCCGCGAACGCAAAAAATTTATTGTCCACATCGAAACAGTCTGTGCAGTATCGTCTTTCTTCAGGGAAATAATTTCTGCTACTATCAACACTAGCGGTATTTCGAAAGATGTTGTGTGCCTCGACGGAGAAGTTGATAATGTTGATGCGTTTGAAATGTTTTTGCAATACTGTTACCTGAATACCTATTTTGACGGCAAATACGGCGAAACGCATGCGCTTTTACTTCATACTCGAGTATATGTTTTAGCTGAAAAGTTAAAATGCTCCCCGTTGAAGAACCTCGCGCTCCAGAAAGCAAAAGACTATTGCGACGGATCCAATATGAACACAGGCGGTAATTTGTTTTCGGATGTATTTCCGGATGTTTTGGATGCGATAGCTCTCGCTTACACACATACCATCGATATCAACTCCGGGTCGCCGCTTTTCTCCATCGAAGGAGTTAGCTCTATTGAAGAGGCTGAAACCAAAAGGGATGGGTTCCGACTCCTGTTAGCGCAGATTGTTGCAACAAATTTGGAAGATCTGCGACAAGAGAGTAGGTTCGTAGATGTACATCACAAGTTTCCAGACTTCAGCACGGATGTGCTATTGTTAGTCAACAGTAGGGTGAAGCTATCCAAGGATGGGAGGGAAAGTAACCCCGGCTCAACAATACAGTCGGATCGGGAACAAGAGGCGATTAATCTGCAAAAAAAGGATATATTAGCGCTCAGCAGGTATGGTCTCTTAATCTCAGTGTTGCTCCCACTTAAAGATTATCGCCTCTAACTTACACTTGATTACTAGCTTCATCGGCACTGATACATTTGCTGTATATGTTGGCGAAGACGCCAAGCTTTTCAATCTTCATACAGCTGCCATTCAATGCTCCGAATATTTCCGAGGATTAGTAGCATCTGAGATGAATGAAACCCATGAGAAAACAGTGCATCTGAATAGTGAAGTCGATACTGCAGATGCATTTGATGCCTTCACACAATTCTGTTATTTTCGAGATTACATTACCCCCGATGATCGATCAGACATCCTAGCACACCATGCCAGAGTTTATTCGATGGCAGACAGGTTAAGGTGCATTAAACTAAAGGAACTTGCTCTCCGGAAAGCATCTGTGCTTTGTAACACTACCGATGTGAGCAAGCTCGATGAACTTCTTATCGCAGTACCGGCAGCAGTTGCCACGATTTACGAGCATTCTTACGATGCATGGGCTGGCAAAATCCCCGAGACAGCTAGGGAAGACCTGGAGGATGCCGAAGGCGAGCCGTCCAGTATGAACGGAATTCCAATCGGGGATATAGCACCGGGGAAGATGGATAGACTCACAAGCACAACAGAGAATACCGAAAGACCGATTATATTAGCTGCAAGGGAAAGAGATGAATTTCGACTTCTTCTTGCTCGGTTCACCAGCTTTTACCTCTCAAAGCTCCGCAAGAATGAAACGTTTGTAGCGACCCACCATGCTTTTCCGGACTTTGCAACCGATGTCATGTTTCTGGTTAAATCTGGCCGTAAGATGGAATTGGATGAGGATGATCAACTGAAAGTAGAATGAGGACGACGCGATGTCTAGAAAGATCGATGTCGCTTCAACTGCGGAACGCGTCACTATTTCTAAAGATTCAAAAGCATATACAAGTCGATAAAATATATGTAAATATCCACCACTTATGAAAAGAAATAGTGGCCGAGATGGACGATAGTGGGTCTGGCGGGAGATCAAAGATTTAAATAGATTCCTAAACTAAAACTAAGTGTGTTTTGGGCACTTTAGATGCGTAATAGTCGTGTTCCAGCCGCCAATTGCAGCTTCTGTTACTATTGCTATCTTAAGGAACGCCTACATATATAATCTGCAGGTTTATTCTATATCATGTGTGTTCCAATTTTTCCAGTGATCAAAAGGGTTGGTGCAGTCCAGTGACAAACACCACAAAATTTTGATATTCCCACTGGTTAAGAATTTTCCAATGAGACATCAGAATCTTCGCTTATATTATCTATTAACTCTATATTTAAATAATATAATATAATGTAGTATAGTATAGTAAATTTACTAGTATTTTCAAAGACTCCCTTAATTAATTACTTATAACCTAACACTCTTTCGTAGTATAAACGTCAAGTTAAAAAATTCAAAATTATAAATAGCAGGTGAAGGAACCAAGTCATTTACAGACAGCTTTTCCGCTCCAGGGTTAAAATATCAGCCTTTGGTTTTTCTTAATGATATCACGCTTTAAAAAGGCAAAAATGCCTTGGTACAAATAACTCGCTGTTCAGACTCGCGGATAGTAAATTTGAATGGAGACATCAGAGCCTCCAAAGAATGAGATCCAGTATCCCAAGAGGAAACAAAGCAATAATTTAAACATCCTCTTCGGAGTAATTTGAACAGGACGACCCCTTAGATATCATGATTTCTTCGCCATCTGTCAAAATCCTTGATCCTGGGGTTGTGAAAAGCAGGACATCGATACTAAATTCGGGGTATTTCTGTAAAGCTAAAATGAACGAGTCCATTTTTCGTAGTTCGTCTATGAAAGCGCCGGAAATTCTTGCTAGAAGCATCCGAAATCCGTCTCTATTGAATTTTGAAGGTAGATACCCCGTTTTTGAATCGAAGACGCTTCATATATAACAGAAACGCTTTCTGGAACCGCAGGCTGTATTACCTTCAAAAATCCATCTCTCGCGAGAAAAGCACCTGAACATAACGCGATGGCTTTCTTAAGAGCAAGATCCTTTAATCCTAACGCCTCGATTTTCTCAGCGAATGCATAGGCACGGGCATGTACTGTTAAAGCATCTTGTCTTCCTGAATCATCATAGCAGTAAACCTCGAAGTAACTGTATTGTAGGAACATACTGAAGGCTATGGCGTTGTCAGCGATATCGTCCAACTTAATTGCTCTATTTTTGCCCTCCTTCACTTCTGAGTCTATTTCTTTTTTCAGGACGGCAGAAGGCATTCTTTAACGCGCTTTCGAGGACGTAATATTTCTTATGATCACCGATCTCTACGACAACAACATCCGTTTCAAAAAATCTTATACTAGCTGGAGAAGTGCATCTCCAAGCAAAGCTAGGCGTTTATTGCCATCCATGCCTCAGTTAGGAAATTGTCATCTTTGAATTTGTATTCCGTAAGGCTCTGAATCTTGACTTGATTAGCCATTTTGTTTATCGTTTATAAGATATTTGTTGTCGCGCGTTGCAAAATTGCGAAAACAAAGGAATGTAATCTCATCGACTATTCACATTAAGCTATTAAATATCCTGCTTTATGAAATTTTCATCTTTAAATACGCCATTATTACGCCATTAGAGTTCTCTTCAAGTAAGTGGAGACTTCAGATTCGACTTGTTTGAATCGGCTCGGTGGTTCATAAAGCCAAGCCAAGCATTGCTTTCGACAAGCATGCAAGCATCGTAATTAGAGAATATTTGTAAATCTGATGAAAACGGGCAGTACCCACTCTGGGATTCCCATCATCTACGAACTAGTGTCTGCGTTTTCATGATTTACGTCATAGTAACCTCTTATTGTAAAGTGCTACAAAAAAATCATAACAACCGGAAAAGATAAGATATTCACCCTGGAAACGGAAATATGGCGGTCCGTTAGTGTACTAGTAAGTTGCTAGCAGCATGGGTCTAACCCATATTCGTAAGCGGGATTTCACCTCTTTTTCGAAACTTCGCGTCTGTTCGCTGAATGCAGCATCTAAGCAGAAGGATAAACAGAGAAAGTGCACGATCGCTCATTTGTCTTATTATACGATATATTTGCTGAGGTTGCTATATATATTAACTCAAGCTATAGGACAACTTTCTTGTATTTCATCTTTTCCAGCTAATTATCTAAGCATTCGTCAAAGAATTGTTCAGTAGAATTAAACTTCTTTCTGGAATATACAGGTACATTTCTAAGACTGTTGTATAGTTTATCATTAATATAAAGCAACGCTAACTACATCGCTCTTTTGTTTCCGTGAATCGAAGGATACAAAACTTCGGAAACCATGAAATTGTTGATATCGGCTATTTTCTTAGCCATCCCTTCTGCAGTCTTTGCTGGGCCAGTTGCATATGGGATATGTCAAGCTGGCTTCGTATGGGGAGCTACACTAGCTGTTGGGGCTCCACCAGCTATAATAGCTTGTAATGCAGCATTTGGGACATGCTATTCAGCTTGCGCTTGTGTAGCTTTGGTACCTTGTCCATAAAGTTGATACGAAGGTAAAAAACAATTTCTCTGAATTATATTTATCCGAGACTAAGGATCATTTTTAACAGAGCAGAGCTTACTCTTCTTGCGAAACTGCAACTATCGAATTCTGTCACAAATCTTGACTGGAAATTTGGTATTTAGTAGCTAGTGTAGAATATTACTAAAAAGAAGGGTTTTGAGCTTTATCACACAATTTTCTTTCATGGATATGGGCGTTTTATTTTGTAAAAATCTGTATTTAATGCACAACTTTGCTCAATCTATCCATTCATTACATCATACAAATGTAAAATATTCCATGTTTTGCGACATGACGCCGCATAAAACAAAAACGAAACTGCAAAAATCTTGTCCCAATGCTTCATTCTACGACTTGTCTAGATGTTTATCTTCTTATCCACTTTCTAAGCACTGTTTGTCCCAATCTGATCCGGATCTCCGGCTTAAGACTCTTCCAACCAATTCACAAATCACAAGCCTGCTAAAGCAGCCAAAAGCGAGTTATATAAGTAGCTACATTCTGAAAGTCGTTCTCGATGAGCGCCTTTGGATCAAGCATCCGCCCTTTGGCTTTCGGATTCGCGAAAAGGATGCATCGCACTAGCTCGGAACCCGCTGCGGTTTCCGTCATCCTATCCAGGTTCAAAAAAGCACCGCTAGCCGCTCTCAATCCTAAAACTATATTGTCATCAATAACCATAAGATCCACTGGAAAGTGTTTTTTATTGTCTTCTAGAAATAGCTGATCTTTTTAGAGTGAGTTAGTCACCTCTTAATTAATTTATGTATTATAAGCCTCAGATCGCTCCAATTTATCAATTGTTTTTTGAATTTGACTCTGTTTTTATGTTGAAGTCGACTCGTAGAATGTGAGCCCTCCCCAATATAAGGATTACTCTCTTTATGCCCTAAGCAAAATTGTTGAACCTTAGACTGCTAAACATAAAATTACCATTCATCAACTACATTCATTAATATTCCTAGATGTATTTTACTGCAAGATTAATTTAATAACCTCTCCGAGCTTAGGTTTTCGTTTGAGCTCGGAATCCAACGCCTTGCAGCAGGTTCGCAGCAGTATTAACCGAGAGTAGTATATTAAAACCCGCTAGGATAATCATATAATCTTTTAATCCTTTTAATCAACTACTGCATTTGTTAATACCCAAGATAGTGGTGAAGTAGACAGGTGGGTTATTCCAACCTTGGTCTAAGAACTTCTGCTTCAGTATCGCAACTATCCCCTCTTACGAAGTCGTTTTTTGGTTGTTGCTCTAAATTAAGTGATTTTTTAGTATAACAGAGCTATTCTTCAATTTTGGCATCAAATACCAGCTTATATTTAGTACTTTTTAGCCTCAGACAGCTAATAAACCCTTTAGCAGTATATTTTACCAATATCTAATGTAAAAATTATAAATACTTGCTAATACAAACATTTTTAGTAATTGTAAAAGTACTTGTCTAGTTTGGGACTCTTTTAATATTACCTTATATTCCTACCTAACTAGTTAAAGTTGATATTGCTTTTTTGAATATGGGTTTTATAACTAAATAGGCTGATAGGAGCTCTTTTTCGGTTGACCTTCTTCCTGGTAGCACGCTGGTGACAATTAATTCATTCAAGTTTAAACCTTTTAAATCTTTGATTTAGCTGGTTGTCTTCATCAAGGTGTTTGGATTTCTCTATTGTTTATTACTGTTATAAGAGTTCGGTTTGTCTTTTTCTATGTTATAGCTCTAGTGAATATCTCGCCAACTCCCTTGTACATCAGCCCTTTTGCCGTCGATTCACTAAGGGGAAAGGTCAAAATCTCAATGTTTAAATTTGTAGATGTGAGTTGCTTGCGAACAAACCTTATAATGAAACCTCTTATGGAATGAATAACCGAAATAAATTGTATTCAATTATTCTATAGTAAGATCGATTTTTATTTCCATTTGGATGTCAGGATGGAGGTTTCTTTATCACATCTATTTTGATCATCTGGTGCTATTTAACCACTTTTATAGTGTACAAATCGTTGAATACCCCATCAGAATTAAATATTTAATTCACCAAAACCACATCAACCACTGTGTTCACCACTGTGTAAACTATTATATCAACAATTGTCAAAGTAACGCCAGCCACAGTGGCACCAATGGCGGCTGATCGTACTAGGGTCAAGTGAATCCGGAACCAATAGTAGCCGTATCGGGAGCTGTAGGGAAACCTTACAATCTGGATCAGGCCCAGCTGGACACAACGAAAAATGAAATTAGCCAATCAAATTCTACGCTGCCAAATGTGCGAAGCGGAATATATACAGCAACATTTTCGAACCGGCGGCCGAAACATTAGTTTTGTGGACTTTAAGTTGTTTCGGTGTGGTTGGAATGTTTTTTTGTAACCAACCGCACAACATCATGTTATCGCCATCACCATCAACTCAACGTGCAAAATCAACATCAACATCACTATCACCCCATCATCACACAGCCTCGAATCCAGGTGCTCGAGGCAGGGACCATCACAATGATATCAGAGGATAGTGATTCATTACTCTCGTCATTCTATATCGTCCGGCCACGATGACTACCCCCAACGCCCAAATCAAAACCCTCGCATCCTCCCTCATCACAACCCTAACAGGCTTCCCACCCACCTCGCAAAATCACGCCCTCTCCCTCTCCTATGCCCTCAAATCGTTCAAAACCCACAAGTTCCATTCCACCGATCGGTTCGCCGTCGCCGACTCCCTCAACGGCCTCGAAGAAAAGTTTCGAATCCACGACAATGATATCCTAGCCGACGAACTCGCCTCGCGGGTGCGTTTACTCAACAACATCACAAACGATACTTCCTTGAAGGATGAAGATGTGATACCCGAGGACGTCCACGTCAGGAATATCCCCGATATTTTACATCTCCTGCTCAAACTCTCCTCCTCACCCGTCGCTGAAGCTAGTAATACCCTCTACTCTCTCGTCTCACTAGTTCAATCCCAGCGGGAAGAACAGGAAGCTGCTGCGAAAAGGCTAGCGGAGGAGGAAGCTGCGGCCAGAGCAGCAGATGAAGACGAGGGGCTCTGGGATGTCCCCGACTTTGCTGCTAGCAGCAGTGATGACGATGACTGGGTAGAGGACGAGTTCACAATCCAAGCAGATCTAAAAGAACGGAAGAAAGCCGCCAGGAAGCGGCAGGAGGTATACTGCCATCCCTACGAGCTCTATAAGCTCCAGATAGAAGAGTAGAGCTAACGCAAACTACAGGCGGAAGAAGATGCGCCCACAGCATCCTCCTTCTCACTCGATGACTACCTCCGCGTCGCCCACGCTTCAACCACCCAATCCCTCCAAATAGCCCAATACTGGACAACCCAAGAAATACTCCCCGCAGACTTCGCCACAAATTTTGTCTCCTATGGTTTCACGCAGCAAGAAATATCCGATCTGTGGAACATTGGCGAACTCCACGTCATCCGAGAAGTCATCTTTGCACTTTACGGTCTCCCTAGCTCACTCTTCAAATTCCAAGAAGACGGTAGCATTAATGTACATCCCCCCACCATCCCCAAATATCTCCACTCACCGATCCATACTGATTATATTTTATCTATATAAAAGGTGATAGCAGCGTACACCCTGCCCACCACCTCTCCCGGCTCACTAACTGACATCCTCGACCACTTCGCCTCCAAAGCCGTCCTCCTTCAGAAACTACGCACGTTCAGCAAAACCCTTGAACACCGCTGCCACCTCGCCCAAAGAAACCCTACAACCAACGACGCGATCGCACCGTTCCAATCCTTCATTGAGGCGATTCAATCCGCTGTATCTACATGGGAACTGGAAACCCTCGTTCCCACCGAACAACGGTACATCCATCACTGTGACAACCGAAAAGAAGACGTGACTGTCTCGTTACTTCAGTTACAGCGCGAACTGGACATATCGATAGATTTATTCACACCGTTGTATGAAATTATTGTCGCATTGGAGAGGGGATTGTTTTCAGCGAAAGGGTTGGTTGAGCCGGCTGCGAGAGTTAGTTTCCACCTGGAGCTGTTGTTCAAAAAGACGTGCGAGGCGGAATCCAATGGACGACTGGATATATTTCGGTTTTTGAGGGGAGTGTTTTTGAAATGTTTGAGGGTTTATTTACGGCCGATTTCTAAGTGGATGGAGTTGGGAGAGTTACGGGAGGCGGATGGGTTGGGTGCTTTTTTTGTGCATTTCGCTTCCGGTGGGGACGAGGAGGATGAAGAGGAGGAAGGGGATGAAGGTGGGCAGTTGGCGAGGTTGTGGAGGGGGAGGTATATTCTCGACCGAGACGAGAGCGGCACGATTGTTGCACCGTCGTTTATAAGGGAATACGGACGGAAAATCTTCGTGGTGGGCAAAAGTGTACTGTTTTTGAGAAAGTTGGGCGAGGTGGTGGATAACACGAGCGGATCGGGGTTGAAGGAAGCACTTGATGAACTGGAGGAAATCGCTGAGGCTACGGCTACAGCTACGACGGGACACAGATCACTGGTATCATTCAATGACTCGTTGTTGATTGCAATGTCAGAATGGGTTGACAAACGACATCGGGATGTGAGTTCCCGGTTGAGGGATATTTTATACTACGAGTGCGGGCTGTGGGATTCACTCGAAGCTGTCGTGGATGTTTATTTCATGCGGGATGGGTTCGCTACCGCTGACTTCTGCGATACGATGTTTGAGAGGATGGATAAGGGGAGTTCACGATGGGATGACAGATTCTTACTCACGGAACTGGTGCAGAGTGTTTATTCTGATAACCCACGGGTGGAGATTGGCCGGTTAGGGGTGAAGAGTAAACGACAGGTTGAATCCACCCCTACCACGATAGCAGCGGAGAAGAAGGGGGTTAAGGCGTTGGGAATGTTGATGGTGGAATATAAGCTCAGCTGGCCGATACTCAACATTTTCACGCCGGAGAGCGTGGAGGTGTGGAAGAAGGTGTGGGGTTTCATGTTGATGATACGGCGGAGTCGCGGGGCGTTGGAGAAGATGAAGGTGGGGAGGTGGCAGAAGGAGGATGTTAGGGGGATTTATGAGATTCGGTGGAAGTTACTCACGTTTTTGAGTCTGTTGCAGACTTTCCTGGTGGATTTGGTGGTGCGGCCGCAGGTTGAGAGTCTGAAGAGGGGGTTGGAGGGGGCGGTTGATATCGATGAGATGATTGATGTTCAGGAAGAGCATTTTGGGAGGATGGCGGAGTTGTGTTTGGTTAGTGGAAGGATGGCGCCGCTTTATCAGGCTGCAGTGTCCATGATGGAGGTTGCGGTTGTCCTGGCGGGAATTCACGCTGAGAAGTTGAAGGTGGGGTATGATGTTTCCATGAGGAATATTTCTTTCAGTAGGGGTGCTCAGTGGAGGGCGGGGCATAGAAGGAAAGCAGTGGATTCTGACGATGAGGAGAATGAAGATAGTGATGCAGAAGGGGGCAGTGACGATGAGGAGGATGGAGATGAGAGTGATGAGGAATTGGTGGAAGAAAGGAAGAGGAGGAGGGTGGAGAAGGAGAGGGTGAGGAGGGAAGCGTTGAACAAGCTGTCCGCGCAGGCTCACAAGATGATTATGTTTTTGACGACAGGGTTGAGGAGCATGGCTAGAGCTGGAGTGTATCCTGATACTATTGAGATTTTAGCGGAGAGGTTGGAGATGGGCGTTTTGGGTGATGATGGGGAGGAGAATATTCTGTAGCTTTCTACATCCAACAGAAAGAGCTGGAGATGTCTACATGTGTATAGATGGATGGATCATACCAGCTATCGTTATTATTTTCTCACGGTTATTATATCCACAGTGGATAATGGCTATTATGGATTGGGTACAACAGCGGGGTTTAGATACAAAAATAAAGTGGGAATCTGCGTGCATTGCTGCATGATGCACGATCAAGAAAGAAGGATAAAACCCGAGTGGATTGTTTGTAGATGTAAACAAAAATAGGGCGGCATATTTTGCGCAAAAATGTTCGACACGAGGTGTGAATTGAAGCCTTGCATGTGCATATACATATGCATACAGTCGTCCCTCAAAAATAATGCGTCCCGTGAGAACCGTGCCTCAGCAAAAGGTTTGTTTTTCAAGATCTATTTCGTGACTTGACCAATTCTTTAAAGATTTTCATTTAAGAAAAGGCAAGGGTTTTTAACGTGCGAATTGGTTTTTTCAAGCCTCAATAAAAAGCACTGTGGATAGGGCAAATTTTGACAGAGGTATCACCATACAAAAAGAGCACGGACAGCGCGGGACGCATTATTTTTGAGGGACGACTGTACCTGTGGAGACGCATTGCATGGAAAATATGGATATTCTCGTTTTTTCTTTCTTCAGCCCTTGTCCATCCACATTGGATACATGTTAGTCGTTGTGTAAGCCTGGTTTCGAGGCCTGTGCGAGCGACGGTTTCACGGGCTTTATTGTTTTGATCTGGTTTTTTTTCTTCGTCTCGATCGGTTTCGATTGCCGATGGACTGGGATAAAACCGGTTTGTTCCTTCCTGTCCTGTAATCTCGCATCGCACGGGCCCTAGGAATCGGGATCTATTGATTGAGAGATAACCGGCATTTGCATGTTCGCCGTGAGCATGGTTGATATATAAAAGATTTTCTCTTCGTATTCACGTGGTATTGTATTGTTTTTGATCATGGTTTGGCAGAGTAAATTTTTTATATTATCAGGGCCTCCACTTGGCCCCAGCTGAGAAGAAAGAAGGACTGTCTTTTATGGCTTCTGGCGCGATGACTGCGCGATGGATGGAGCTGCCCACCGAGGCCATTCGCTGACGGATCCGAGATTAATTTCGGAGCGCATTAGCGTGGAACATGAGGAAGCGAGAGGCGTGAAGAGCGAATATGCATCGCTGATTGATGTTGTGGTGCGTTGCGGGTGAGGTTGCTCGGTTGCTGCATAGCAACGGGAGGTGGTGGACAGGGGGGAGCAGCTAGAGATTGACAGGGGTGTGCAGGGCTGAACGTCATTGTAAACAAACACTCAACGCGCGACAACAACAGCAGCAATCAAATTGCGCCTTTTCGCTATCGCCGTAACCAAAACAACCTGGTCCCCGGCTCGCTTTCCGAAGGCTCTTTAGCTTTTAGCCTCGGAGAAGGAAAAGAAAAAGTTTCATGGATTCTGATATCGGCCCACATTCCACCGTGGTTCATTCACTCTCTTCCGTTTAGCGCTCGCTCTGCTTCGAGATATTGTAATTTCATTTTCCTCAATCTTCCACTTCCATTCCTTTTCTCTCTCACCCTCTGCTCCATTATGGATGGCTTCATCGTCCGGGGTACCTGGTGCCTGGTGGGTGTAATACATTACGCTCGATCTGTGGGGGGTGAGGAGGGGAGTATAATATAATAGAATACAATAACATATGTCCTTTCTTGTGATCTTGATGAAATCGTCCCGCTTGTCATCTGTTTCGTTAGTAATGATAAGAAGCACAGATATCATAATTCATTTTTCTTGAAATTTTCATCACACTCTTTTCTCCGACTGCGACACAGTGCTGTGGCGACACTCGTTTTGTGTAAACAAGCCTCAAAGTCTTACTTTTTTTAATTTTCTTAGCTTCCTCACTGCTTCATAAGATAACCTCCGTCCTGCGACGCAGACTTGGGCACCTTTCCTCTCTCGGCCTCGGGGCACCCGTTCGTTCCTTCGCACCTTCCTTGGGTATACCCCGTCGCGAACACAATTTTCACTGCTGGTCTTTTTTCACTTTATTAATACACTTGCGCTCGCTACCATTTCAAATAAAGTGTTTGTGTCTCAATCCATTCCTGCGGAAATTTGGGAATCGATTGATTGTTTCCTTCTTTCCTTCCCGAGACTATTTGCAGGCGAAGGGAGAAGGGAAAGAAGAAAACGAAAAGAGCTGTTGCGACCAGCTACCTGGATCCCGACCTCACAGTAAGGAGCAGTAAGCAACAGCTTGGGCCAGCTTATTATTTGTCGGCGCGTTTCCCACGACCTTCGCTCACCTCAACACCAACAATCCATCAATATATCCATCGCCCTTCACGATTCACGACATCATTCTCCCCATCACATCTCTGACTCACGACCCCTTCACCCCCCTATCCTTCCTCCCTACCCTAACGATACTATTTACCGCTCCGATTCTCTCCTCATCTTTTTGCCGTCTTGTTTCATAGGGTGCCGGCGTCCACCCTTGAAAGAAACCCGCCCTTTAAAAACGCACACACAAAATAAAATTGATCAAAAGTGATGGTCACCGGCAGCAGGTCATCGGCGCCGAGAGCAGCTGCCGTTGGAGCAAACAACAACAACCGCCCGGTATCCTCGGCCGGATCATCCTCGTCGAAGCGACCGTCGTCTAGTAGATTGTTATCAAAGGCGATACCGATAGGGCCGACCGGCGAACAACTGGCGGAAAATTATAGGATTGAGGAACTCGTTGGAAGTACGATATTTTGCGCATCACCCCTTTTTATGAATCGGTTGTAGGCTTGGTAACTGACTCGGGTGCACGGTTGATTAGGAGGCGCTTTTGGAAAGGTTTACAAGGCGTGGGACAAATCGAATAGGAGATGGGTTGCCATCAAAGTGGTGAGTCTTGGACTGTCGACGAAACTTATCAAGATGTATTCCAAACTAATGAGTTCTTTGTATCAGTTCGATCTTGAAAATGCAGACGATGATATCGCGGATTTGACACAGGAGATTGCAATCCTCTCCGAATGTCGCCATCCAAATGTCACCGAACATTACATCTCCTTCTTCAAGGGAACCCATCTTTGGATAGTGATGGAGTATGTTGACTATGGTTCTTGTTCTGACTGGGTATGTTGATGCCTTCCTACAGTTTATTCCTATCCCGAAATCGGTGTTAACGCGAATCCGCTGCATAGATCAAGATTACGAATCTTAGAAGTGAAGAGTACATTGCCGTCATCCTTCGTGAAGTTCTCATCGCTCTAGTTTACATTCACGACTGCAACCTCATCCACAGAGATCTCAAAGCCGCAAATATTCTGCTCAGCACGAAAGGTGAAGTCAAGCTAGCCGACTTTGGCGTCTCCGCTCGAGTCGAAGAATACCACGCCATCCGTCACACCTTCGTCGGAACACCCCTATGGATGGCGCCAGAAGTTATAAACACGCACCTTAGCGAGGAGGCAGGATATAACTCGAAGATCGATGTCTGGAGCTTGGGAATCACCGCTATCGAACTCGGTGTCGGTGAGCCGCCGTACGCTGGAGCATCGCACGCCCGATCCATCATTGCTATCGGCGCGAAACCGGCACCGCGTCTGCCCGCTGATTTTTCGCTGCCATTTCAGAGCTTTGTCGCCGCTTGTCTGGTCAAGGATCCTCGAAACAGGCCGTCCGCAAGAGATCTTTTGGAGCACGAGTTCATTAGGAATGCAACAAACACCGCTTTGATAAGACAGTTGTGTATGCGATATCCGAGGTGGAAGCGGGACGCTAGTGGATTTCCGGTCAAGCCTTCGCCAGATCAATTGAGCATTCTTGCCGACAAACCGGTTGTTGTCGAGGAAGAAGATGATGGATGGGACTTTAATTCGACTGTGAGGACTTTGCAAGATTTGAAATTATCGTCACCAGATGTTCCACAGAATCAAGAAAATGGAAGGAGACAATCGATAGCTGCTGTTCCGTTCCCCAGTGTCAGAACATCCATCGTCAAGCCGGATGCGGCGGCAATGAAGGCAACGGCTTCTGAGCAGGTTACTGTGCGTTCCCATAGGAGGACAACGTCGAATACCGAGCTGCGTATTACAGGAAGAAAGTCTTTGGAGCCGACCAGACCTTCCAGACCACAGACTGCCAATAATCACCCGAGCGGTCGTCAATCTCTCGGGCTCCGAGAATATGGAAGGGAAGCAACAATCAAAGCCACCAGTTTCGGACGTCCTCTCGCATCCAACGAGGTCAACGCTAGAGTCGCTGGCCACCGTCAGGGACGCGCGCAAGACAGCAAATCACGAGTCACCAATAACGAGAAAGTCCGAGCCGAAGACGTGGTTAGCGGAGAACTCCCAACCGCCAGACCTCAACCAGCCTTAGCATCCTCCCAAGCAACCCGACCATCACGACCGAGCACCAGCGGACAGCGACGAAACACTCTTGAACGACAACCCTCTGCAATTAATGGGCAAGAAAATGACCCGTTCGTGTCTGGATTTAAGACCGCCGCGCCTCATGACTTTAAGGGCTTCCTGGGCCGTGCGGCCTTCGATTCCGTTGTCAAACTGTCACTTGAGGAATTGTATCTCGGTTTAGCACCAGGGAAGAAGCGAGATGTGCTTAAAAACATGGCGAAGGCGTGGGCTGAACTGGATGCGATCAGTCCAGAGCTCGAGCTATCTTTACTTCGCAAGATCGGTACCGGACTTGCACGCCTGCAAACCTTCGAGTTGGTCGTATTTGGTGCAGAGCGAGAGAAGCGCTGCACTAATTGCCAGATTAAGTTGAAGGACAATAACTGCGGCGTGGAATCTAGACCAGGGACAGCTAGTGATACTGGGTCGGAGAAGAGCGAAATGTTCGTGGACTTCAAGCAGGAGGAATTTTTAGCACGAGAACGACGACTGGCGTACCTGGAGAAGAATAATGCGGAGCCACTCTTTGCGACTACTAGGAATGAACAGCTCAAGAATCAGCATTGGAAAAAGGCGGCTCGTTCGCCCACACCTACCGCAGAGATTACCCGGGACGTTGTCAGTCGAGGGGGACTATCAGAGAAGGTATCCCAAGAATTTGCGTCTCAAGTATCGAAGGAAAGTGTTAAGAACTTGCCGCCAACGATGACACCGCAAATCACACCTGTGAAAGAAACTCCTACTCCTCTGCCACCTGTTTCTGAGGATGCTCCCGGTAAGAGAAAGGAGCGCTTGGAGAGGAGGAGGACTGTAGAGCCTCACAAAATCAAGAGGATTACAGAAGAGCCAGCACTGAGAGTTGAAGCTATGAAAGCTAAACTTGAAGTTCCAGAAGAAGCTCCCAAACGCCGAGGACTTGAAAGACGAAGCAGACAGCAAGTGAAACCCTCAAGCGAGGAAATTATTCCTGAGAGAGAGAATGATGCAAAGAGTAGAGTTGAGGATGAATCTTCCAGACCAGTTGCGATTGACAAGACTCCTGCCACGCCAAAGATTGAACGCAAGAGAAAGCCTACCGCACCTGCCAACCCTCAGAGCGACTTTGTTGAAGTCCGAGCTGAACCAACCAGAACAACCGCTCCCTCTCCGGTCAAGCTCTACTCACCACGAACACGACTCCGTCAAGCTCTTATGTCTGATGATGAATCCTCTCCTCCCCCGCCCAAGGCCGCTGCTCAGGACAAAAGCCAGACGAAGCTCCCTGAGGGTGCTAGAACCCCCCTCATGCAAAAGCGAATCTCTCAGCTCAGGTCCCCTGAACAAAACCCTGAGGGCAAACCTATCAGTGCGGACATGGGTGATATCAACTGTGACACCCCACAAGGAAGGAACCGTCTCGGATTTGCTCGAAGAGTAGAGTATGCTGAATCCCCAGAGGAGGTTCAAATCCCATCCGACTTTGGGCCCTTGCCAGTCCGCCGCGAATCTCGTCCTAGCTCCGGTAATGTTCGACCTCGAGCCAAATCTTCCGTTTCAACTGCCGCTCCCCCACCTCAACTTCCCACGAAACCTCCAGGCAGAAAGCGATCACAATCCAACTTGGGCACCGGTCTTGACACCGATGCTGCCAATAATAGTTCTTCTAAAGTTCTTCCCTCCCGACATGAGAGACTTTCGAGTCCTGCTGTTCAAGACGCCATCGCTCGTTCCAGGCCTCCCGTCATCCGATCCAACCGTATCACCCCGAATGATATGTTTGGACCCGAACTTGTTCCCGCCAGGCGCTTAGAGCGACCTATTCTTCGTCCGAGCAGCCAGCCTTCGGGAAAACCACCCGCACGCCTCGGACGTCCATTCACCGCGCACGCCTCCGCTCCAGTTCTCAGCAGTACTCCCATGTTGAAGGAGCAAACTAAATTCTCCCGTTCGACTACCGAGCGTCATCCTAATACTACTACACAAAACAATAAAGAAGCTGCCGAAGCCCCATCCGATGGCAAAGACCCGGTTTATCTCACACCACCGACCAGAGGCGTGTTCCTCAACATTTAGGAAAGATGGTCGCAGGGTATGATGACCCGCCATGTCTTTGCACAATCAGATGAGGGAGAAGTCAGCTATATCCCTGAAATTCCCGACAACTACTTTGGTTTATGAAAGAGGAGGAAAGCATGACATTTACGTGTTATTGTTATGGTTATGGAAATTCTTTTCATTACGAATTATTTGATTTGATTGATTGATTCTCTGAGCGGGGGCTTCATTCTACGAGTTCATGGGTATGATTCCTTCTCAGCTCCTTCACACTCTCACTCCACCCGACACTCAACGACTCTTCTCCCCGAGACGTCAGTTACACCACATCTCCTCTTCACCTCTCTCTTCTATTACGAAGGATGCAAAAACGAGACGATGTACCTCATGATTCAATTTTTCTTTTCCTTTGTTACCTTATGATCTCGTCTTGTAGAGATCCAAACCCCCCGAGATAAGAAAGAAGGAGCATTTTTATTTGATAATTTGTCCTCTTTGCTTCTTTTGCTTTTAGAAAAGCATTACAATTTTTGTTTCTTTGCAGCGACCCTTTTGTTTATCGGCAAGCGAGCGAGCGCGTTTGGATTAACGGTCAAAGTTAAATTTCCAGCGGTTATGCTCTGTTCTGTTCTATTCTAACCGTATACTATTATCCTTATTACCTTATTATTATTCACTACCGTTATGGTACGATACCCTGTTTTTTTGTTTTGGTCTTTTTTAAAGTTGTTTCATTTGTTCGTTCTGCTGTTTTTTCTTGCGAGTACCCTTTTTTCATCTCCTTTTTTGCTTTAGAGCGAGTTTATTGCGTGCATTTATATGTTTTTAGCGACCAGTTTATTTTTTTTCGTTTGTTTGTGTTTAGTTGATGGGTTAATGTACATTGATGGAAGCAAGATGGGGGTGAGATTGTAGGTATGATGGATGGATGCATAGTATAGTTTCGATATGGCTGGCCTTTTTTTCTGAGCCGGTCTGGTTTAGATGTTTATATAACCATTTTTTCATGTTACTTTATATTTGTCCACTTTTGACCGCCATAATTTGATTTCAGAACCTGAGAAACGTGACAGTAGATGTGTATAGATAAGTATATATGTCCATGTTAATTTTTACTATACTCATTTTTCGCTGACTTGGAGGGTGGTGTATTTGAAGTTGGTGATATGTATACTAATATACTGTTGATGTAGACGTGATCTTAAGGTGCGAACGGCACATTGCAATTTTTGTTTAATTCATAATATCTGCTTTTCTATGAAAGATATCGTATTAATACTCTAGTGTGGTTGTCTCACTTGACCCGTACTGGCGTATAGGATACAAAACAGTCTGAGGTTATTAAGTTTTAGATTAAGTTACTTGAAAACATGTACGTGAATCAGGTTAAAGCAATAAAGGGCCGAGATATCGATTATATCCTTTAGAAGAGCCTCGGGCATCTGCCGGGACGTGAAAACCACGTTGATTGATTTAAACTGAGAATAGGCTTGCATGATGGCAGCACCTATAACCCTCCGACTGAAGACGATAACCCGAACAAAACAAGGAACAACCACTCCAGCCGCTGCTATATCTCGCCGATAGAAACTCTAGCTCAGATGCAGGCATAAAAAAATGCTTATCAGTTATATTATATTTTTTTTCGGATCTTATCCTTCAAATCCAACAGATTGGCCCCGATGACTTCCGCCACTTTGGTTCCATTCTTATAGATATAGAATGTAGGCACCGACCTGATCTCCGACACCAAGGGATGGTCGTAAAGCTTGTCGATATCGACCGAAACGAATGTCGCCGTCGGGAACTCGTCAGGCAATTTTTCGAAAAGCGGAGCCATGGCCCTGCATGGACCGCACCAGACTGCGAAGAAATCAACGATTACCAAGCCGGGTTTTCGGATCAGTTGATTGATTTCCTCGGCGCTGATTGGAATTATGACACCGAAAGTCGTCACTGGGGCGGTCTCGCCTAAATAGCAGTATGGACCGGTGGGACGTTGGAAGCGGTCCCCATTTCGATCGTACCGGATACGGGATTGCATTTTGACTTGGTAATACTGTTTTTTGGGGAGACGTGTATATCTCAGAGGGACGCTGGTTTGGAAGAGGGAGCTGATATATGGTATGTGATGTACCAATGGATACAAGGATGCTCGTAGGTTAGAGGACTTGTAGACGGTGATTGATTAAAATCTACGCTTGTGGAGTAGGAGAGTTGAGGAGGTGCTTCTACGCGTATACGGCTGGTTTATATATTCACTTGTTAGAACCCCAATCTTGATCTAAAGCCTACTTAGCCTGGTTTCTTTTACTATAATAAACGCCTTCTATTTCGCATAGCATAAACCTAATTCAGGTTGACTTGGTGGTTCCGAAATTTTTCTCAGCTTTCGGAACCTGGTCTGTTGATTCTTCTATGAGTTCGTGCGGGAAAATTCAATTGTTGTACACTTACGATCGCGATGGATTCAGATAACACAGTCAATCAATTCAGTACGAGTGTAATACATCCCGTGTAGGTTAATAGAGTTTCCAATTCAATAGCGCCTGTATACGCCTGTATATTAGTGTGGTCGCGTACGGAATCATCCGTTAGTGTCCCCCGAGACTAGTTCTACACGTACATCAGTTGTACAAAGTTGATTCGATTCGAGATCTAGAGATTGCGGGATGGACTTATAACAAGAAAATTTCATCGTGATCGCAAGATTCAGCACCTAGCCGAGACTTGGCGATCTTCTAGCTACAATATCAACATAGCTAGATCATTCGATTCGATCGGCCCCGCCGGTCGTCTCGAGGATTTGAGTAATGTAACTGATGTTACAAAGTTGCACAAGAGATACATGTTCTCCGCGTCTGGATCTTGATCTAAATATTTGAATCTCCTTCGGCTAACATTTTGAATTTGTTGTACTATATGCTCGATCTTATCAAGAATGTTAATTGCGTAGCATGAATATTTGATATTTTCTCTGGATTGACTCAGTGTGGTAATGCCAGATTCCCGTACTTGGAAGCACAAATTCGTATGGCCGCATGCGTGCCCCAAATAATAATCTCAACCTACAGCCAGAGCTAGGCTCAGCAAAAATCTAATAACCAACGGAATAACAAAATCCAAAGGCTCTATTCCGATACGCATTTGAATATTTCTTTCCAATCACGGAGATTAAAACCTCTCGCAGTACTTTCGTCCTCGATTATCATATCTACATTTTTGGCCATGTGCAACAGGAGTCGGTTTCCCCTTAACACAAGGCTTCTTTGTTACATATTTCTTGCTCGTTGTCGTTTTCCTCTTCGTGGCGGTGGTGTGTTTCTTAGTGGTTGTCACCCTCTTAGTCGTCGTACTCCTTCGTGACGTCGTAGTCCGTGTCCTTCTAGTAGTCGTCGGGGTATGAGATGCCGTTGTACTGGCGGGACAGGGGGGTGGAGTTAACGTTCGTGGAGGCATGCCCGGACATGACGTATAGCAGCCTCCATACGGGATACCACAGGAATTCACATAGTCAACGCAGAGGATATTGTTGCAGATGCTAGTAAAGCTGATTGATGAAGAAGGTGTAGTCGTAGGGCAGGGCGGAGGGGTAAACGTCGGGGCTGTCATACCCGGGCAAGAAGTGAAGCAGCCTCCATATGGTATCCCGCATGTATTGATATAGTCGACACAGAGAACACTATTGCATATGCTCGTAATGCTAATGCTAGTTGACGGTGTGGTTGTGGGCGTGGTTGTGGGGCATGGTGGAGGAGTAAAGGTCGGCGTGGTCACGCCTGGGCATGAAGTGAAGCAACCACCATACGGTATTCCGCATGAATTTATATAGTCGACGCAAAGGACGCTGTTACAGATGCTTGTGAAACTGATACTAGTTGATGAAGTGGTTGTTGGCGTGGCTGTAGGACATTGTGGGGCCGTAAATGTTGGTGTTGGCATGCCAGGGCAATGTGGAACGCAGCCGCCATATGGTATTCCGCAGGAGTTCACATAGTCTAGGCACAGTGTGAACGTGGTCGAGCAGCCGGATGTAGCGGAAGGACTAGTGGTTAGGGTCGAGACGATCTTGGGAAGCAGAAAGCTCACCACAAGAGGGAAGGATGGAGCTTTCATTTTGAGAATATCGTCTGTTGATCAATTAGCCAAAACTGGTACCAACGTAAAATATACCAAAGATTAGCTAGGGTCCTATTCCATGCGAATGTATATCACCAAATATAAATTCTTGAAGGTATTCAAGATTGGGTAATGCGAGACAAATTATTCGTTGCCTACTGTACTTACAATGATCTTCTAAATTTCACTGCTCTGGGTTTCAGACGCGAAATGGAAGCTACAAAATGAAGGGATCATGGCAGTCTCTTATATCATGATTCGACGATGTGCAGTACCTTTCAAAATCCTGCTCTTGGGATCCATATTCTATTATCCTCCATCTGCAGACGGTCGAACTCGCAGACGTTTCTTCGCCTAAATAATGCGGAGTTGGCCCATTTGAAGTGTATGAGACTGGGGATCCCGGGCTCCGAAGCCAATCAAGACGGCGATACAGCGCCTCGAATCCCGATATGACTTGTCGAACCGAACGCTATGGAAGATGGTTCCTTGGTATATGGGCTGGTATATAGCCAAGCGTTTATTAAAAGATATCGACTCGCACAGATGTTTCTTTGTATTCTTGGATTTTGTGTGTTCATATAAAGAAGGCTAGTGTGCATATAAAAACTAAACCTAAAACACTTCCTGCAGAGAAAAGGCACCTAGAATATCAGACTATTATATAATAAGTGGGTATGCGGCCCTTGCTAAGCTTAACCTATAATTGGAGATTAGGATTGCAGTCACTATCACTGACTTGAAGACTAATTTTTTCCTCTTTTTTGTATTTCTGTTTTTCCTGTCGCTTTGAACTATGGAGATAGATCTTTCAGTCGGTCGCACAAAAATTGCTTGTGAGGGTTGCATTGCAGCGTTTTCGCCGAGGCTTTGGACCTCTGCAAACACTGCCGGATCTGCGTGATATTTCCACATGCTAGACGCTGGCAGATGTTGGGATGAAGATTGGACAAAGATTCGGGGCGAAAGGACTCAAGTCGAATTCGCGAAAAACTTCCTTGTGCAAATCAACTACGCGACACTACTAGATGTGTTACTAAATCAATGACATATGCCTGCGCGAACTTGAAGCGTTGCACAAATCTTGAAATGAACACATACTCCAATATTTAAAATTGTGCCTCCACTCGCTAAGCGTCTAGCTTCGACATGCAGGCAAGAGGAATTGGTTCCGACTTGAGCCGCCTGCGACCTCGATTCGATATCGAGAATCATTACAGTATCATCGGACAAGGAGTATTTTCCGGAAGGAAGCGGTATCGCACATGGCCTTAATTTCGGCTTTAGAAACATCGTTTATTCTTGGCTACACCGTGACTATCCCCCATTTGTACTACATGTCTTCATGAAAGATTCCTCAGACTACGAAAGCTTCGCTGTCGGAGGTCCGACAAGTTGTGGGGCCCTGTTCTCAGGCCTGGGCGTTCGACCATTTTCGTGCATGTTCATTTTTTGGTTCCCGGGATGCTACTTCTTCTTTCCTCATGCGTTTCTAAGGGACGGTTCGCAGAGTTCCTTACAGCGGCAACACATCATTCTTTGGGGACAGTTAGGGTAGAATAATGTGTTGTAGATGTTGCATTTCTTAGTTTCATGTGTAGCGCCAAATTTCCGCAAAATTACATGCAGGACTTGTGCTTGAGATATCGAGATCGCATTTACAACGATGACGTACGGCTGGGATAATTTTATAAAAGCAATCAAAATAAAACAAAATACCCTAAATTTAGGGAAATGCATCTGAGGCTGCCATAAAATTCTTGTTTCTCGAGTTTCGTCGCTGCCGGTTATATCATTCACTGAGCGAAGCCTCGACACTGAGCTGAGTTGTTGAGCCGTTCGTGTATCGCGGCTGGTTTACGAGAAAAAGTTGAGCTCCGTGCGGAGAACGCCACAAGGCCTGGAAATTTTATTCAAAAAGATCGAGCCTTCCTCAAAACTTGAAGCTGAATTTTGAGATCTCCGTAGCGCGAAAGGAGCCATTGTTTCATCGCCGGGTCCTTCACTCTCGCTCTCACAAGCCAAGCTAAGATTAACCGGTTTTGGGGATATCAAATGACTCTCAAATTCTGCGTTGCGGAATAGATATATTTGGATATGCTCTGGAGAACGTTCAGGTACGAAAATACATCTACGTCTAAAGATACTATACTTGGAAATGTGCATTCTGCATTCCTGCCGCGACTGCTTTGGAGATTTATCGCAAACAAAAACGTGGGTGGGGTTTGACATCTTTGATCAAAGAGTTCGGGTCACTCGCCACCGAAAACACGGAAGTGATTGACCTGCAGAACTCCATTCGAGGCTTGGCTTGAGATCCACTGCCCCGAAGCGCCCGTGGACTCCCAAAGGAAACAGGCCCATCATCACGTTATGATGAATTTATCCTTCGTCACAATCGTGGCACATCGCTGTAGGCCGGTCGGAGCCTTCGCAAGTGCGTGGTGAAATGCGCATGGATCTTCTTCGGCCAAGAGATTACTTCCTGGGCAGGGGATGTCAAATCTTGGTCAACTGAGCAAGTGCTGCCGACAATTGAGAACAGCCGTAAAGTTGAGCCGCAGCGCAGGCGCCGAGACTTACATGGTGCTTTCGGGCAGGGACGTGGGGAGGCTACCATATTTTGAACCACTGAAGTAGAAATGCATCTCTTTAAAAACTTGGTTTTCCCCGCCCGCGGACTCCCTTTTCCTTTCTGTTGGAACTTTTGTTTCCAAATTATTCCTTTTCGTACTCATGTTTTGGCGCTTGATCCGATGAGACTGTCGTTTTGACAGTGAATCATTGTAAAACCTTGTCGACGAAACGATACCATACGCTTTCAAAGTTGTGTTATCATGGTCGCAGCCATTTTGAGACGCCTCTTGGCATCCCTGTGGATATTTACCGTACTGTCGCCATTTGCCGAGGGTGGGAAAACACTCACTTTGGATCTTATCGAAGGACGAAAACAATCGCCAGATAGACTGCGTAGACGACAATCTGGTAATGGATGGCGGAGTACTGATATTATATATGTATGTGCCATTTTCACTCAAATTTCACTTTTCTCCGCAACAGACTTTGCTAATATAACATTTTCGCAATGGTAATCAGAATTCAACCGAATTCGCATTCTACGTGGATGTAAACATTGGTAGGAAAATCAAAATTTGATCAACTTGTAATTTTTGTCAATTAATTAACAAATTTACATAGGCGACAATAGTAAAAACTTTGTACTCCAAGTCGTTCAGAACCCGTATACCTTTGTCGCGAGAAAGTATAACAGTACGACTACATGCGGTCCAGAAGTTAGAATCTACGATGGTGCATGCGGTATTGGAGCATACTCGGGATTCTGTAAGTCTCTATTCGAAACTCTAATTCTATAACGAGATAAAAAAGCTATTTAATCCGAGAGTCAACTAACCATACACTCTTTGCATCGCATTACAGTTTCTCTATATCCTCCCGATTCCACCAGCTTTAAAAACTTGACCAAATCGTTCTACATGTCATATACCGACAATCGATTCGTACGTCCCTCTCAACCACACTCGAATTAAATCAAACGACATTAAAGAACCTCGCTTCTAACATGACAAATCTGTGGATTAAATAGGCAGAAGGAACGTGGGGTCGCGACACCTTCCGTCTCGGTCAACTCACCGTCGATAACATCAACTTTGGCGTCGCAGATGTCTTCAATGCAACCCCAGCGTTAGGCCTCGAAAAAAGCAGCTCGTTAACACCGTACCCCACGTTCCTGGAAGTAATGCAAGCCGAAAGCATCATCAATACTGTTACTTACGGAATATACATTGGCGACGCTCGAGCCGGGGACGATGTTGGGAAATCGATAACATTCGGGGGGATAGATGAAGCCAAGTTTTCAAAACCGTTAAAAACGTACGATAGCGTTACGGGGTATAATATCGATCTCGTCCAGGTTAACGTCATTTACGGTGGGAAGACCGTTTCTTCACCGTTGGATCCTACGAGCGATAGTCCGGTTCTGGTCCAACTCAATTTTGGAACTGCGTAAGTTATATAAATCCCTTATCACAGCGCATCAAGATTGTATCCACGTTACTAACAAGAACGTGATCACCCTGGAATTAATTTCACAGATCGATTCACGTGTCCCAGTTGATTTTTGATGCTATAATTTCAAGTCTCGGGGCACAGCCGGACTCTAACAATTATTACTATCTCCACAGCCTGCCTCCAGAAGACGCCGGTGTGGACTTCATCTTCCAAGGAAATCTAACTATCCACGTCCCGGCTAGGCAAATGGTCACCGAGAGTGTCTCTTACGTGGGATACTGGCTTGTACTCCTGATCCCGGATGACAGTTACCTCTTCGGAAACCCATTCTTTCGGTACGTCAAAATCAAATATCAAATCTAACCCATCATATTGCTCTATATGTCTAACGTCATGCATGTTTAAATAGAAGCGCATACGTCTTCTACGACTTCCAAAACGACCAAATCAGCGTGGCATCAGCGATATACAACGCCACAGCCTCAAACGTCACAGAAGTCGGAGTGGGCAACAGTTCCGTCACAGATTTGAAATGGCTCTACGTCGACCCGTACAGTATAGAAGGAACCCCACCATCGACCACAACATCATCATCACCACCATCCCCGCCGACTTCAGCGCCAACACAGACGACAACAGCGCCGGTACCGAAGAAGAGCTCGAATACGGGGCCTATAGTCGGTGGTGTGGTCGGTGGCGTGGCGTTCCTTGCTGGTGCGGTATTGCTCATCTGGTGGTTTTTCTTCAGAGGTGGGAAGAAGGAGAAACCGATGGATACCATGCCCATGCCTCAGCCGCCCATGGCTGATACGACTGTTGGTGGTGGTGGTATGGGTGGAGGTGCATATGGTGTAGTTAATGGTGGTGGTGGATACGCACACGAGCAGTTTTCGCCGGTCAAGCCGAATTCGTATTCACGGTTTGGGTCGCCGGCTGGTGCAAGCCCTAGCTATAGCTATTCTGAGAACGCAGCAACATCGCCAACGCAATATAGTCATTCTTCGAGGCCTGTGCACGAGCTTGGATGATTGTGGATACTTTCGAATGGTGAGCTTTAGGAGAGAGTAGAAGGGTTGCCCTGAACATATGTGTAAGTTTTGGGGGTTATGTACGAATTTTCTATATCAGCAAAGATGATCGAGTGGACTCGTGTATGTTTTTACAGTGATATTTGTATTTATTTCATTCGCGTTAGCATTTGAGCAAACGTCGAGGGTTATCTTGAGTATTATTCTAGAGAAATTGGATCATTTTTTGAACACCATATTAATGCAGAATACAAGAGCGTTAGAACCAAGAGGTGCAAGTCTAATAGGTCTGTCGTGATCTTAGAGATCACCTTGGATGGTCCATATCTAACTGATTCCGAATATCTCGAATCATAGCTCTGGAGTCTTCAACCATAAGCCCGGCATCAAACAGCTCCTGTGCAAGCTGCAAGGCCCTCCCCAAGTTTACCCGATCCTTCTCATAATGTGCCAACCAATTCTTCGCTGTGGCAATATCCTCATTCGGCCCCAAGTCCGGCTCGGCTTTCAGACACATCTCCATGTAATGCACAGCCTCATCGCTCCTCTTCACCTTCTCGTATAATTTCGCAATCTTGATAAGCGTCTTCGTATTCAGCTCGAAGCCATCCCATTGGTTCATAGCTGCGGCAGAGGTATTACCCGACAAAGCTCGCTTGTAAGATTTTATGGCATCATCCGGACGGTTCATCTTTTCGTAACATGCGGCCATGGCGGCCCACATTTGGCTGTCGTATGGTCGTAGGGCCCCGGCACGCTGGTAGTAGTATAGCGCATAGTAATTCATCTCCAACACTTCATAGGCTTGTCCCAAGCCGTACCAAGCACGGTAGTCTTTTCTATTGACGTCGATGGCTCGCCGGTACGATTCGATCGCCGCGTGAGTGTTTTTGAGCTCCACGAATTCGTGGCCAAGTAAGGTCCAGGCGCTGAGGAAGTTGCGGTCCAAATTGAGAGCGCGTCTAAAGTACATTATGCTCTTTTCGTGCTCAGAGCGCATGGAAAAGTAGTTGCCAATCACGCAGCAGGTTTCTGGACGGAATTTGTCTGTTGCGGAAGCAACCTGAGCGATAAATGCAAGCTTGGGACGCTTATCCATTACGTAAAGGATGTTAGAGTAGTGATCTAAGAAGTCGAGGCGGTAAGGGTCGCTTTGCATAATCTCGTCAAATATCTTTTCCGATTCCTCGTAATCTAGGCATTGCTAGTTAGATTGTAACATAAGGGAATTTGGAGATCGATAACACAAGTACCTTTCACATGGTAGAGCAAAAGAGCTCTCTGGCTTTTCAGCCAGGCGCTACGAGGGAAAATTTCACACAATTGATCAACCAAACTATGCACTGTCTCGTTAACATGATACAGTTCTTGAGAGGCTAAAACTTGGAAAAAGTGAGTGATAAGATGTTCTGGAAGGTCTTCCATAGCACGATTGACCTATTAATATTAGCCCCATACTAACTACATGACTTTGAAAGAACCTCACCTCGTTCATGGATTTCATGATCGTTTTCAACTCGTCCCAAGCCGCCCAATTGTATGGGTAGGCAGTAACAGAGCGAACCAGGGCCTGGTAAGCTAGTTTTTCATTCCGCTGCTTGAGAAGAGCAACACCGTATCTAAGGCAAGGTTAACCGACAAGATTTCTATCTTATAGTCTGGGAGTTGGCTAAACCTTACAAATATAACAGGAACGTATCTTCTCTCTTAGCAAGTATGGTCTCAAGCCTTTTCGTTAGGACGGGTAGCTCCTTATTTGCCGTCACGTTTCCATCCAACGGTCCTAGAGAGTGTTAGATTTGCTCCCGGTGTCTCGCATGCTTGGATTAATACCTAAAACCATCTCACTCTCTTCGTCCTTGCGTTTCTCCCCTGCCTATTAGAACGTTAGAAAAATTCCTGTTGAACATGAAACTCACGTAGACTAACTATAAATTTTGCGTACAGGCAAAGGAAAGCGGCCTTTGAGCTCACACACCCTTCCACTGCGGTAGATGCCCTGTCGAATTCGTGTACATCAAAATAAGATTTGGCAAGATGGTATTTGTCTTCTTCATCTTCGCTGACAAAGCTATCTAGGTAGTGATCTTCTTCTGTCAGGACAAGCCCCGGTGACTGACTTTTTGCTTGATGAGATTGAGTAGCATTTCGGGGGAGAGAGTTGAGTTGCTCCGATATCCTGAATTAGATTCAAGTCCATAATTAGCAAGCTTGTACGACTTCGTAGTGTCTGAAAACACCCTCCGTTGTGGGTATGGGGTTTAGACGAGGTTCTACTATCACGGCATGACGGTAGCGGAAAGCTGCCTTCTCAGAAAGACAGTCATTTTAGCGCCGTGAGCAGGCTGAGATACTCAAATAGTGGGTCAATTGGGGTTAAATATACCATTTGGATGCATGGAAGAGGCATCTTTCCGATGTTCTCTTTGCAGCTAGTCGTAGGTCTCTCCGCAGGTTTGTAAAGTCATATTTTACATTATCGGGAGCTACAGGCGAAGCCATTTTCGATGAATAGAGTTTTTGAGGGCGAATCTCCTAGATGGAGATTGCCGTATCTTGACGGTGCACGAGCAGTCCGTATGTGATATAGAAATATTATCGGGTCAACGTGTGCCGTTCCAGTACGAGGACACGGCAGTGAGCCAGCCGAAGAGCGAGATACGACAGAGTTCAAGCGTATCTGCAGAAAAAGCTTGCTTCTAAATTGACAGGAGAAAGGCGTGGGGTTTTGTATTATCTCCCTGTCACGGGTGACCGGCTTAATGCCAGGGTTTTGTACAACCGTGAAGTGGTTCGTTCCACACCACGTGGCAAAAACGTTTGCAGCTACTCCCGGTAGGAAGCGATGTCCTTGCTGCCTTGCGCTTTGAAGGAGTAATTCTTGTGATACTGAAAAGCCTGGTCGTCGGTGTTGTTCTTGTTGTAAAGTGCGAGCGCGTTGGGGATGGGTGTGGGAAGATGCAACAAGAAAATATAAGGCAAGGAGGACGTCACTGTATACTTTCGGCAGATGAATCTAGTGCGAACTGCTCATCGAAGAGGGCGCCTGGACTCCAGCTAGTTGCAGTGATGAGTGGCAGTGACAGTGATAATGGTGAAGGGGTGATGGAATCGGTTGGTGGAAGAAAGGGTGTTCGAATTGAAGTCGTGGTGGTGGTGTTTGTGTGTTTTGATATGTATTCACAACCACCAAGGCTAACGACGCGAAGCTGGCTCCGAGCTGCTATTCCAGCAGCAACTGCCAAAAGAACCGCCTTTGGAAGTGTATCACTGTAGTAAATTCAAGAGTAACACGAAGCCATCAGAAAACCCGTAAGCTCAGAAAAACGTGGATGGTAGCTCAGAGAACCTTGTGGCACCGTAATCAAACATGCCTTCCTCTCCTGCCAGCTGCCTTCCGCTCTCTTCTTTCGAGATGAACCATTTTTGAGAGCTACGCTTCACGAATCGAAGTCGTTAGCGTAAGCGGAGCATACATGCACATGTCCCCATATTCCCCAACAAATCGCCGTCGTCTGATGTCCAGCTTGGTCAATTGAGCGACCGCTGCTTGCGGGATGTGGGCCACCTACAGTGGGGCCTTAACTGACCGGACATATTCAACGTGCAGGCAATTCGGATGTTGGGCTTCTGATTCAAGGGACAAATTCGGACCCTGAATTTAGTGGGTTCCACGGCCTCGAAGTCTGCGATTCCTGGTTGTCGCTTGTCCGGATCCCTTCAGCGCGAATTAGCTACTAGCTAGCTATTTCGAGCTTGAAAGTGAGACCGATCCTGTCAGTTAGGAGGAAAAGTCGGCAGTCAGTAGAGAGAAAGCGAGCTCAGCTCAGCGACCCCGGCGTGGATATAAAAATATTTAAATTCAATTGCTCCCCCGCTGCCTCCTGTCGTTCTTTGAAGGGTTTGGTGATATCTTGAAAAGCGTGCAGCCAGCGGTTTGCTCAACCTCACCTCAACACGCGAAATTAGAACATCCATCGTTCTTCATCTCGACGCTACGACTCACACCATCTTCTTCACCTCATCTCTACCTCCAATTGTCTTCCGATTCTAGCAAAAATGAGCAAAACTACCCTCAAAGACTTCGAGCAAGTCTTCCCTCTGCTTGTTGAAGAGCTTCTGGATGCCTTGGAGAACTATAAGATCCCCGCCGAAGCTACAGCCTGGTACCGAAAAGTCAGTTTTTCATCCATCCATTGTCGAAACGGACGACATCATATACTTACCCACGCCTTCATATCATTTTGAAATAGGTTCTCGAGCACAATACTCTTGGCGGAAAGTGCAATCGCGGCATGTCAGTCGTCGACACCTACAGCATCCTTTCCGGCAAGATTGTAGACCTTTCGAACCCAGAGTTCCTTCGTAGTGCCATCCTCGGATGGTGCACAGAATTGGTACTCCACTCTCGAGTTTCATATTCTTTCTGTTCATGGAAGCTCATTTGGTGAATTTATAGCTCCAAGCCTACTTCCTCGTCGCCGATGACATCATGGATAGCTCCAAAACTCGCCGTGGCGGCCCTTGTTGGTACCTCCACGAAGGCGTCGGTAACATCGCCATCAATGACGCCTTGATGCTTGAAGCCGCCATCTACGTCCTCCTGAAGAAACATTTCCGCCAGGAATCCTACTATGTTGACCTTCTCGAACTCTTCCACGAGGTCACCTTCCAAACTGAACTCGGCCAACTACTAGACCTCATCACCGCTCCCGAGGACCGTGTTGATCTTTCCAAGTTCTCCCTTCAGAAGCACAGCTTCATTGTCATCTTCAAAACTGCCTACTACTCCTTCTACCTCCCCGTCGCGCTGGCAATGTACATGACCGGCGTCGCGACTCCTGAGAATCTCAAACAGGCGCAAGACGTTCTCATCCCGCTCGGCGAGTACTTCCAAATCCAAGACGACTACCTCGACTGTTACGGCGATCCGGAACACATTGGCAAAATCGGTACAGATATCAAAGATAACAAGTGCGGTTGGCTCATCAACCAAGCTCTCGCCATTGCTACTCCGGAGCAACGTAAGATCCTAGATGACAACTACGGAAAGAAGGACGACGAAGCCGAGGCAAGAGTTAAGAAGGTCTTTTTGGAGTTGGAACTCGAGAAGAGATATCAAGATTATGAAGAGACTGTTGTTGGCAAGATTAAAGAACTGATCGATCAAGTTGATGAGAACAAGGGCCTCAAGGAGGCCGTCTTCACGAGCTTCTTGAACAAGATTTACAAGAGAAGCAAATAATCTATCAATCTCGGTTTGATCCATATTGTTATTTTTATTGCTTTTCTAACCGCGGGATTTACGCATGAGGCATAACGTCTCCGTTTATTTCTTAGCATGTCATATAGACTTCTCACGATGGAATGACAAATAGACAAAAAAAAAGCATAGCGATACCATTTAATGATGGACTCTGCTAAAATTACGCTTTCATGCGCGCTAAATGGTGATTTTCCATGATTTGTTTAAATAATGCGCTTCCCAAACACCAATTACAATGAAAGGCGCCTGTCATTACTCTCATAACATGCTCAAATAAACATTACGCGTCATCGGCATCTTCCTCTTCCTCCTCCTCCTCCTCATCATCATCCTCCTCCTCCTCCTCTTCCTCCGCATTTTGCGCGTGTCCTTCTCCCTCAGCGTCACCCTCCACTTCTGACACATTGGCGAGCGCCCCTCCCTTCAAGGGACTCTTAATCTTCAAATCTCCCATTTCCGTAACGATGGTCTCGGAAGTTCTGCTTTCGTCACCAGCGCCGTCACCCCCAGTACTAGTAGTGCTACCTCTAGTACCCGGGCGACTTCGGCTTCTTTCCCTCCCTGGACCCTCCGCTTGCTGCCCCAGAACCTTTTGCAAACTCGCTTCGAACTTTATAAGCGCATTTCTAGAAGCGGCGTCGGTAACCGCTTTGGCTTGCAATAGCTCCGTCATCTGTTCCGAAAGCTCTTGTAATTTCTCCGGTGTAGCGAGATGGCTAATTATCAGTTTACCCAAAGTCTGACAAAGAATCTTCTTTTCTTCTTCTATTGAGCGCACAAAGAGGTTAGTGTGTTATTAAAGCGTAATCATGGAGAAAAACGTACTGGTGCTTCCGCTGGCGGTTCTGGCAATCACATCTATTGCCAAATCCACGTGAACGTCCCAATTTATCTTGTCCTGTTCCATCGCTCCCTCGGGCCTAAACACCTTTCTTGGGTCCGTCCAATCTACCATCTGGGCTGCAATATTAGACGGGGTAACCATCTCTTCTCCCTCATCCAGATTTCCAAACAGTCCGATCAGCGTGTGTAGAGTAGAAACTGTGATTCTCTGCATCCTAATCTGATTATCGTCCCGTGAATGACAATAAACCGGCAAGAAGTAAGACAAAGTTTGTCGAAGCGTTAAGTTATCATTCGTCGAAGAATCAAAGTAAGCCAAAACCATAGCCTTGAGCAACTGTTTCGATCGAATACATCAGTATTTTGTCTTTGTCTCGTAAGGAAAAGAAGGGTACACACATCGTCATCTTCAACCACTCTGGCTAGGAATAGCTTGCAGAGCACTTCAACAGCGACAGCCTGTGTTTCGGGACTATCCTCCAATTTTGTCGCCTTCCCAAACATCTTAAACACCGTCTTTTGTTCGATCCCACATTTCTCGCTGTCAAATATCGAGGCCCCATGGACCACCAAGATGTCGCAAATTATATGTGCTGCTTCAACCTGTAGCTCTTCATGCCCTTTGTTGAAGCAGTGGGCGAACAGCGTCATATTTTCTTCTGCGAGAGGCTACTCCCAGGTTTTATTTTGTTAGTAAAATGTCTCGAAGAAACCCATGATATCAGCTGCGGGATCTCACCTTATCAAGCAAACAGCACAACCCTAAACACCTCAAGCCTCTTTCTCTTATCGGAGCCTCTTGCGAGCGCACAGCCGGAACAATCAATCCATTCAGCATAGTCGCCAAATGAGCGTTCGAATTAAGATCGCCTTCGACGTTCTCGAGCATGCACTGCGCGATGAAGAGACATCTAAGGTTGGTAACCATTTCCTTAATTGCCTTTTCATCCGGGTCCTCCTCGTCATCTTCGTCATCTTCATCAAGATCCATCATTTCATCATCGCTATCAGCAACCCTTCTCGATTTCTTGGGCTTCGGTTTCGGTTTCGGCTTTGATTTCGTCTTCGGTCGATTTTCTTGTTCTGAGTGCGCTGAGTGGAAACTATCGTTATCATCTCCATCTACCGCTGGCTCATCTTCCTCCGGAACGATGGTGTCGTGCACTTCAGCAATGATCTCGAGCGTGACGCTACAAAACTCTCGTTCTCCACCAGAGACCTTGCGCATAACCTCAATTATTCGACTAACCGTCGGCTCCGGCAGATCCACAATCGCCAGTAATTCTCTTAGGAGAGAGAACATCTTCCTTCGGCCAATTTCATCACCATAATCGGCTTTCAGCGCGATGAGAAGCAATTGTTCAACGATAAACTCAACTTCTGCGGCATCCTTTGGCTGGCTAAGGGTTGTGTTCCCATTCGTGCCCTTCTGAACAGGAACACCGAGCGGCGAATCAATAAGTAAATTGACGTTTTTCTGAATAACAAACGCTAAATGTGTTACTTCCGGCATTTTTTCATCAATATGGTGATCATTCTGAGTGTTCGGATCCCGGCAGTAATCGTGGAACGTCCTCGCCAGGAAGACAGATTCAGGCGTCAAGTCATCCCAGTACTCTACCCCGAAGGGCTTATCGATCGAGTTCCCATGTTGCCAGTATGCCTCCATCGCCATTTCGGCGACTTTGCTGTTAACAACATCCAATCGTTCTAGCACTTCGAGAACATCGCCGTCAGCATTTGACACCCAACTTTCGACAAAAGCTCGCTCGGCAGCCTTTCGAACGGCGGGATCACGATCTTGCAAACCCCAGCGTAGAATCTTCTCTCGCATGGAGATAGTGAGGAGTCGAAAGTCTCCCAAGGATGGGAGGGTTCGAGAGTAGACAAGTCGACGGGTGATGGCGTCTAGATCTCGCGATCTCTCTAGGAGATGCGGGAGAGTTAGGGGAGTGTGATTTAGGTTGAGTAGAATTGCTCGACGGACGTCCCTAAAATATCAGTTAGTACAGAAATCTAGATATTTCATCTAAACCGGCAGACATACGCGCTATTATCACCGGAAAGTCGATCCACGAGCCTTCCAACGACAGTATTCTGCACAAGCCCTTCATCGTCGTCATCGTCATCATAATCGCTGTCTTCTTCTTCTTCAGCGACCCCAAATCCCAACCTCATCAGAGCCAGTGCGGCCTGTACTCTAATGTTTGATTCTCGATCGTACATCCGTCTCACTAGACTTTTCTTCAAATTGGCGAACGTATTCTCCTCCAAAGCCGGAATGGAGCTCAAAGTAAGGGCGAAAAATTGGCAGACCCGAAATCTAACAACCTTGTTCGCTGCTAGTAGACCTTTGGATAGATGTTGTAGAAGGTAACGAGTAAAACGAGTCGTACACGAATTGGGCATTTCCTCCTCCTCTTCCTCTTCGTGCATTTCCATATCCACATCCCCATCGCTTGTTTTCGCAGCTTTCCGATCTTTTGCTTCTGCACGCCACAGTTCGGTTAGCACTCTGAATCTGGTCATCCCGAGCAAGATATAACCCAAATACCTTTCTCATAAATATGCCGTATAAACAGGTCGCAGAACCGCAGTATCCTATCACCCACAGCTTCCCCCTTCTTGACTATCAAAGCTCTATTCAAACAGCGTGTAAACTCGACGCAAAACGCCTTCTCAGCTCGCATCCCCTCCTGCGCGCATTTTTCCTGTGTCGTTCGTAACGAGACACATAGCTTTCTGTGAGTCGCTGTAGTTCCCTGCGCGGAGATGAAAACATTCTGGATTGCTTTTTGAAGAGGAGTATATTCGAATGCTGGGGCTTCAGCAGGAGGAGACGCAGACTGAGATATCGCTGCGGCGGCAGCAGCAGCAGCAGCAGCTTCTTTGGATGCTTTTGTAGCTCGTGGTTTTCGCGTGGCAGTAGTTTTAGTGGTGCCGGCTTTAGTTGTACTGGCTTTTCGAGGCGGCATGATGGCGCCGTACGTGTAGAAATCGACGGTTCTGGCGAGATTTGTATGAATGATAGTTACAGATATGGTCGATTAGCAATGGCGAATGGTGTATTCTCGTCAAGGTGGGATAATAATCGTGTTTTCTCTGCCAGCTCTGAGGTTTGAGGTTGCTGCGAGGAAGTGTTGTTTGTTTTCATTGTTTACCAACAGCAGCGAACAGCGCGCGCTAGTCCGGATATGGTACCAAGATCTAATCTAATCTTATCGATACCGACAACATATGCAACACATCCCACCTTTCCTCGCTTTCCTTAGATCGGTGCGAAAATTCCTCTCTTGGGCTCTCTCTCTGGTTCCAGTTGGTTCTGGCCTTTGAAAGGCATTGAACTCGATCCACTCGTAACAAATCCAATAAATCGGTGAGAATAATCTCTACAGAAATTGACTTTAACAGTCAATTGCTATCAATTGAACTCTAACACTGAAGTTTCGCACGCTAGTCACAATGTCCGCCGCAACCTGGTTCCCGCTACCAGGCTCTCCTGCTCTTTCCTCATTCCGTATCGCGGAACTCACGAAAGCTGTAAACTCCAAACTCGGCACTTCGTCCCTAGTCCAGCTCGAGACCATATTCAGCCTTCACGTCCACTACATCCAAGTCACCGACCAACCCTCACGTGCGAAGCTGGAAGACCCCAGAAGCAACGAACGAAAAGTTTTGGAACAATTGCTCCGATATGGCGATGAGGCGGATACCGCAGAACCATCGATACAGCTACTGAAAGATGCAATTGAAAGCCCGGAGTTTGATATTAACGGTCTCGATGAGGTGCTGGTTTTGTTTGCCAGTCCGCGGCCGGGAACCATCTCGCCATGGTCGTCAAAGGCGACCAGCATAGCGCATGTGTGCGATATGGGCGGTCTGATCAATCGTATCGAACGAGGAGTGGCTTTTGCGCTCAAGTTCAGCGGAGATGCGAGTACATTAGATATCAATTTATTCAGCGATATCTTACATGATCGAATGACCCAAGTATGAAAGTTTCAACTTATAACCGTAGCAACTCGCTTGCTGATAGATATAACTTGTAGACTCTCACCAAGTCCATGCCGATCAAAAGCCTATCTCATGAAGACGCCACACCAGCGTCAGCGACCCAGATAGGTCTTCTACACAGCACCAACCCGCGACAAACTCTCGAAGATGCAAACAAAACTTACGGTCTGGCTCTCGACGCCTCGGAAAAGGAATACCTTCTCGATGCTTTCTCACCGTTCGGCGCTTGTCCGCGAGATCCCTATGATGTCGAGCTCTTCATGTTCGCACAAGTCAACTCCGAGCACTGTCGTCACAAGCAATTCAACGCGAGCTGGACGATCGATGGGGAGAACAAGCCGAATTCACTCTTCGGTATGATTAGAAACACACACAAGTCGAATCCGAAATATACCATATCAGCATATTCCGATAACGCAGCCGTTTTGGAAGGTACAGATGCTACATTTTGGGCACCGGATGCTAAGAGTCAAGACTGGACGTTGACGGAAGAAAAGGTACATTTCGTAGCAAAAGTCGAGACACATAACCATCCCACGGCGGTATCGCCCTATCCCGGCGCCGCAACAGGATCCGGTGGAGAAATCAGGGACGAAGGAGCGGTCGGACGTGGGTCTAAACCGAAAGCCGGGCTGGCAGGGTTCAATGTGTCTGATCTCCTCATTCCTAATTTCAAGAGACCGTGGGAATTGGACGTCGGAAAGCCGTACCACATTGCCTCCTCTATAGATATCATGCTTGAAGCACCGATAGGTAGCGCAGCTTTCAATAACGAATTCGGAAGACCGTGTATCGCGGGATATTTCAGAACACTGACAACATCGGTTCCAATTTCCGATGATAAGACTGCTGAAGTCAGAGGGTATCACAAACCCATCATGATTGCTGGTGGATTGGGTACCATCCGTCCGCAGCACGCTTTGAAGGAACAAGGTGCTATAAACCCCGGTGCATATCTGATCGTACTCGGCGGACCCGCTATGCTTATCGGACTTGGTGGCGGTGCAGCATCGAGTGTTGCTTCCGGGGAAGGATCCGTTGAGCTTGACTTTGCATCCGTGCAGAGAGGAAATCCGGAGATGCAGCGACGGGCGCAAATGGTGATTGATGCTTGTACGGCGCTTGGAGATCATAATCCTATCCGCTCGATTCATGATGTTGGTGCAGGTGGTTTATCCAATGCACTACCGGAACTCGTTCATGATGCTGGGCTCGGAGCCAAATTTGAGCTTCGAGATGTTGAAAACGCAGATCAAAGCATGAGTCCGTTGCAAATATGGTGTTGTGAAGCGCAAGAGCGGTATGTTCTTGCAGTCGCAGAAGAAGGGCTCGAGGTCTTCGAAAACATGGCGAAGAGGGAGAGATGTGGTTTTAGAGTTGTTGGAAGGGTTGTTGGTGGTTCCGAAGAGGAGCAGAGACTAGTTCTCACAGACCGAGATTCGAAAGAACATCCGACACCGATTGACTTACCGATGTCTACACTATTTGGGAAGCCGCCAAAGATGCACAAAGACGTGCAGACGAGAAAGTTGCAAATACCGGCATTTGATGCTTCGTTGAAGCAGTATATACCCAGTCCGCCAGAATCAGTGCTATCAGAGGCTATTGAAAGAGTTCTCACACTCCCCTCAGTTGGGTCAAAGCAGTTCTTGATCACTATCGGAGACCGAAGCGTCACTGGACTAGTTGTGCGAGATCAGACGGTTGGTCCCTGGCAAACTCCTGTAGCAGATGTTGGCGTAACCGCCACTTCATTGTCACCAAATGTCACAACCGGTGAAGCTATGGCGATGGGAGAACGTCCTATCCTCGCATTGGTGTCACCTGGGTCCTCAGCCAGGATGGCGGTTGCAGAGTCACTAACCAATCTCGCCGCTGCTGATATTTTGGGAGGATTAGAGCGGGTTTGCTTGTCGGCAAACTGGATGGCCGCCGGTAGCCATCCTGGTGAGGGCGCTGCATTATATGAAGCCGTCGAAGCCGTGGGTTTGGATTTATGCCCGAAGCTTGGTGTTTCCATCCCTGTAGGCAAGGACTCCATGAGCATGAAGATGAAGTGGGGACAGAGTAATGAAGTTACGGCTCCTATATCTCTAGTAGTCACCGCATTCTGTGCTGTTGCAGATATCAGGAAGACTTGGACTCCTGCCATTGCTCGCGTCGAAGACTCAATCCTCGTCTTTGTTGATCTCGCGAAAGGTTTCAGAGCTTTGGGAGGGAGTGCTCTCGCTCAAGTCTTCGGGCAAGTTGGCGACAGTGTTCCAGATGTCAGATACGTTGAAACTTTCAAAGGTTTTTTCAACGCTATTCAGAAGCTACGGGAAGCAGGAATCGTACTTGCATACCACGATCGCAGTGATGGTGGTCTGATAACCTCACTCGCGGAGATGGCTTTCGCAGGGCGATGCGGCTTAGATATTAGACTAGACAGCTTTATCAAGGGTGAACAAGAAGCAGAAGTCATTGAAGCCCTTTTCAATGAAGAACTTGGTGCCGTCTTCCAGATCAAGCAAGCAGATTTGGCTAAATTCTGTGAAATATTGGGCGTTCACGGTCTTCTCGCTGACTCCGTCTTCACAATTGCAAAACCGACATTCACCAGCCCTCAAACTGTTGAAATTAGCTACGCAAAGAACAAACTCTTCTCTTCGACCCGTGCCACTTTACAATCCATGTGGGCGCGCACATCCTACGAAATGCAAAAGATCCGTGATAATCCAGCTTGCGCGAACCAAGAATATGCTTCAATCAACGACGACGAGAACCCAGGTTTATCCTTCCAAACAACATTCAACCCAACCGAAGAAACCATCCCTGCGTCTATATCCTCCAAACCCAAGGTGGCCATTCTCCGCGAGCAAGGTGTCAACGGCCACGCTGAGATGGCCTTTGCGTTCCTCATGGCGGGCTTCACACCTGTCGACGTCCACATGACCGATTTGATATCCGGAGACATCTCTCTTTCCTCCTTCACTGGTCTCGCGGCATGTGGTGGATTCTCCTACGGCGATGTATTGGGTGCCGGAGCGGGATGGGCTAAATCAGTACTATTACATCCAAAGACAAGGCAAGACTTTGCAGGATTTTTTGAGAGGAAGGATACCTTCACCCTCGGGGTATGCAACGGATGTCAGTTCTTGAGCCATCTGAAGGAGATGATACCAGGAGCAGCAAATAGCTGGCCGAACTTTGAAAGAAACGATAGCGAGCAGTATGAAGCTAGAGTTTGCATGGTTGAAGTTGTGGAAGAGAATACCTCGAGTCCTAGTATCTTCCTCGATGGGATGAAAGGGACAAAGATGCCGATTGTTACCGCGCACGGAGAGGGCAGAGCGGTGTTTAGGACTCCCGGAACGTCGGCGGAGAAGCTTGCGGGGAAGGGATTAGTTAGTTTGAGGTATGTTGATAACAGAGGGGTTGTTACGGAGAAGTATCCGGAGAATCCGAATGGTAGTCCGTTGGGTATCACAGGTGTGAGGAGCGAGGATGGGAGGGTGCTCGCTATGATGCCGCATCCGGAGCGGACTGTACTATTGCAGGCGCATAGTTGGTTGAGTGAGGAAGCGAAGACGTGGGGACACTTGGGACCGTGGGTGAGGATGTTTAAGAATGCGAGAAAGTGGGTGGGATAGGATATATTTGTCGAATAGCAATGTTGCAGATTTTAGAGTCACGACGTATTGATGTGGTACTTGTAAATAGGTTGGTATCTTGATCTCGAGTTTAACCCAAAATATAGACAAGATTTTCAGAGATTTTGTATATGATGGAATATGCAGGGCATTCGATTTCGAGCATATGCGACACTTAAGGGAGAACGATATACTTTGACAGCTTCTCGGGAATCGCATTGAGCAATCCCTTACTCTCCAGCCATTTCTTGCTGAAGAGTCTATCAGCATATCTATAAGCCCCATCACATAGCACCGTCACCACCGTCTTCCCGGGTCCTAAAATCTTTGCCATTTCATAGGCAGCCACGACATTCAAAGCAGTGCTCGCACCCATATAAAGCCCTTCCTCATCTAACAACCTATAAACCATCTCAATACTCTTCTCATCCGCAATATGCAGCGCATCATCCACCAGTTCGATTTCAGGCTTCAAGTTATCAGTTACCCTACCCTGACCGATACCCTCTGTTATCGAACCACCCGATCTCTCTGTTAGTTTCCCGCCGGATTTAATGTAAGAATACAACACCGAACCGGGAGGATCCGCCAAAAAGCTCTTCACCTTCCCGTCGCTCTGTTCCTTCAAGTATCTCGTAATTCCAGCCAATGTGCCACCGGTGCCAGTAGAACAAGTAAACCCATCGATCTTCCCGCCGGTTTGTTCCCATATTTCCGGTCCGGTAGTCTCAATATGCGCCCTTCTATTAGCCGTATTATCGAACTGATTGGTCCATACCGCGTTCTCCAGCCGTTCGGCGTGTCGTTTGGCTTGGTGGTTATAGTTCTCCGGGTTCTCGAAAGCTACCGCTGGGACGGGGTATACTTCTGCGCCTAGCAGTCGTAGCAGATCGATCTTTCCTTGCGATTGAGTGTTTGGCATGTAGATTACGCATTTGTAACCCTTGGAGCGACAGACGTGGGCGAGGCCGATTCCCGTGTTACCAGCCGTGCCTTCGACGACTGTCCCACCGGGTTTTAGGAGGGCGCGTTCCTCGGCATCTTTGACGACGTATAAGGCGGCTCGGTCTGGCCCAAAAATCGGCATTATTATCACTCTAGCGAGTACTGGAGGGATTGAATGGTGAAATACCCTTAACACTCCCACCAGGATTCATAAATTCCGCTTTTCCGAGAATTTCACATCCTGTTTCGTCGCTGAGCTTGTTGAGACGGATCAATGGCGTTCTACCGATCGCTTCGGGTTATTAGCAATTAGCTATAGTTGGTACGACGTATAGATGGTTTTCGCAGCTGCCCAATCGATTTGCGAATCGCAGTCGCAGATGCTCCCGCGGTGGGGCGGAAACCGGAAACCTTTTAAAAAGTTGACAGGGGAAAGAAAGCATACCACCAACGAAACCATTGACGGTGCCTTGAACTTGGGATACTCTCTGAGTGTAGGCGAATTCGGCAGAGGGTGCGACGGTACTCGCGAAACGTCTGAAGCTTGTGCGGAACATTGTTGAAGTTTTAGACATTGAAGAGAAAGGGAAGGGATTGAAAGGTGAGCATTGGATTTCAATGGTTTCGGGTTAGCCCTGCGTTGTCGGCGATTGCGTGCTACGGCAGGGACGGAAGGCTGATTAAGCAGCTGCCGATGCGAAGCCGGCGGGCGAACCATCGTGGTATATCTTATTGTCAACATATTATCTATCTACCAGATATACCTCTCACCTTTAGAAAAAATACGAGGGCCATGCCGTGCTGTAATTTCAAATTTATGGTACACCTGGAACCTTTTCAAAGGCAACTCAATGTTTAAACTGAAAAAAAAAAACTCCATGACAAATATGGTATGGGACCACTTCAAGAACACAGCTTTATTGCAACCAGCGACAGCATGGGCCTTCTCAGATGGTATTTTGTGTATAGAACCGTACAATAGTCGTTAACTATGTCATTTTAGCACGATCATATGATAACAGGCCTATATGTTCGAATCAGACCCAACCTAGTTTCGGTCGCCGGCACAAATGTAAAGCACACTGTGCTCTCCAAAGCTGATTATTTCCCAAAAGGACTATTTCTTGGTACTTTTTTGAGGACTTAGATTCAATTTTTGCCATAACCAACCAGCCGACATACAAAATTTGTCGAAACGCTTTCAGAAATATATTCTCGCCTATAAATTTACTACCGTTAGAACCCATGATTCAAACAAAGGTCAAATTGTTTGTGGAGTACCTTAGGCAAAAGATTGACAACAGTGGATAATGTGATATTTTTCAAGCTTTGAGATTTTTTACCGGCGATACAATTGGGGATATGGCGTTCAGCCATGATTTCGAGATGCTGAGAAATAGATCAGTGAGATACCCATATAGTTCCATCATGCATCGATACGAAAAGTAGGTGGTTTGTTGTAATATTAACATGGTGCTTCTAGGACCATGAATTTTTTAGCAGCTTCACCATGATCGCAACAAAATTAGGGCGAGGGATCCTCCCTAGATTCATCACTAGATTGCTCGAAAATGGTTTTTGCCACAGATCCCTCATCCCGGAATCCAAAGCTTCCTGCAAGCTGAAGATCGACCCAGAAAATTTGCCAATGATGCGTTAGAGAACATCCAATCGATCCAGGAGCAAAACACCAAAGATCAGAAACAAAAGCCAAGCCTCTTTTCAAAAATATTTGAGGATATGAACGATCCGACATGTAGGCACAAATTAACCATGAAGCAGCTTGTCGATGAATCATTTGTAGTTGCCGCTGTAGGGGGTGATACTACCCATCTCACAGCAACCTTTCTCTTTTGAGCGATATTCAGAAACCCTGGAGTTCGTCAACGATTGAAAGACGAAATAGAAACCCTTGGCATAACAGACCTTACAGCTGCGAAACTTCAAAACTTTCCATACTTTGAATGTGTGCTAAAGGAGGGCTTAAGGCTCTATAGTGTAGCATCGGTATCTATGCCACGATTGGTTCCAAAAGGGGGTAGGCAGTTCGGTCCTCATTTTTTACCACAAAACACACAAGTTATAACGCCGACATATGTCATTCATCGGGATCTTACTCTTTTCACCGATCCACTATCGTATAATGACACACCTACCTAGCTTTGTGTTTTGAAGACATTCTTGTTACATACTTTTTTGAGAGCACTTTAATAATTGTAACCTTGTTTCGAATAGATTCAAACCTGAAAGATGGGTGGATAGTAGTAAAGAAATGAATGATGCTCTGCTCACTTTCGGCGGCCCAGGCAGACGTAAGTAAGGGCCTTGGAAAATAGGCGTTCTTGGAATCTTCTGGTCTTACTACTTTCCCTCCCATTATCACTGCTGGTACACTGAGGGGCGAAAAAGATGAAGCATGAAAAATTAGAGGTGTTTCTAAAACTTAGAAATACCGAGCATTTGGATAAACAGGCCAACAAAGTGATCATTAGCATGCATCGGCCAAAACTTAGCAATTTTTGAGCTGCGACTCATAATAGCCACTCTCATTACTTCATGTCCGAACGTTGAGTTGGGAGAGTCATGCACCGACGAGTGCATGGAAACAACGGAAATGCTATTCATACGCCCTAAAGGTGGGAAGTGCGAGCTCCAAAAGAAGGTGGATACAGTATGGAGGATTTCCAAAACGAATGCATACAGGGAGTCAATTGCTCCAATTTCGAAAGTTAGAAGGCGGTAATGGAACACAACCATATGAAACTCTATTTTTATAGACAGCTCTACATTTGTATGCCTAGGCGTTTATAGACTTGATAGCTTCCTAGATTCTGACCGATTGCGCACCGAATGTGATATTGACATGACTGTGATTTGGTCATGTCACATATTTGACCAAGATAACTTTCTCCCACTTCACTTTTGGACTCACATCTCACAGCTAGGCCCAAATATTGTAACTTAGAATCCACGATTTGGATTTAAATCGATTTTAATAACCGCCCAACCTCTCCTTGTCATTTCCCTCAAAATTTCCAATACGAGGACCTACCTTTGAGATGCATGGATGCCAACATGTATCGCGCAGTCCGCCGGAATTTGGCCGGAATTCGGAAGATAGCTAGATGCATTCCTATTACAGCAAGTCCAAGAAAGCATTGCGTCGGCCCTTGCTAATCAGATCCGCTGATATCCTTCGATGGTGCAGTTCGCTATATTAGTCATACAGGCGGCAGTGAATCAAATACGAGGCCCCAAATATTTGAATGTAGCATACAGTAGCTCAACGCCGCGAAGTCCGAAAGTAAAACGCATTGGTATTCCGGACTAATTCTTGAGGTTCGGTAAACACCGATCACATTCTTGCGTGCATTCGGATTGTATATCAAAAAGGTCAGTGGTTCTATATCCCGCGTTTTACCCTCTCTATACTCTCTATATCCAGCAATTGCAAACGTAGGTTGCATAACATATGCCATCATTCAACACAAATACTCAAAACAACGTCAATCAATCTTGATCTTAAGATCTTATAAATCTGAAAATAAATTTCAAAATTGAGACTTTCAGAATCAGAATGCTCATAGTTTATCTAGTGCATCCTCATCCTCAATCTGACATTCCACTCGAAATTTACCAACATGAAACACCAAGCCAATGTTCTCTTCCCAAATGAGGCCGTCGCCTCAGCGGTCCTGCAGTACTGCAGAGACCGCTCAGTCCCTCTGCCGCAGAATCTGCATGACCATGCAGCTCTCACTAACAGAGAGTTCGCGGAGGATTCTGGAATGATGGTTTCTGCGCTTCAAGCGCAATATCTTATATGGACGGCGAGAAGCTACGGTGTTAAGAAGAGTGAGTTATCAATTATGCATAAATGACCTAAACATTCGCATTAACCGAAACTATAGTTCTCGAAATCGGGTGCTTCACCGGGTTTAGCGCACTTGCATTTGCGGAGTCTCTGAAAGATGTAGAAGGTGCAAAGGTAACGTAATAATGGGCTTTGCCGGTAGTTATGGGTCATAAGTAAGCTTATTCTTTTAATATAGATAATCACCACCGATATCAATCCTAAAACTACGAAAGTAGCACGACAGGCCTTTAAAGATGCTGGAGTCGATCATTTCGTGTCTTTAATCGAGGGACCAGCTTTGGAGAGGTACACCACAGAGATCCTCATTGATTTGCTTTCGGGTTTCTGTTATAAGTATTTCCTGACATATTGAATTTAGCATCAAGAATCTCAGTGCGGAGGCGCCGTTCGATATGGTCTTTCTAGACGCAGATAAAGAGTAAGTACCACAATTCTGTTCGGTTTAAGGCTATGTCCTCCACATATTACAAACTCGAAATAATGCTTACGCTTTGAATTCTCAACTCATCAGGGGTTACACTGATTACTTCAAAACAATCTTGGATCTTAAACTGCTCCGTAAAGGCGGCATTTTAATCGCAGATAATACGTTGAGAAGGGGCCTCGTCGCCAACACGAAGGACCATCCTGACGGAGGGGCACCAGAGGCGGCTGGGCGGGTTGAGGGATTAAGACAGTTCAATGATGTTGCTGCAAAGGACCCGAGAGTTGAAACGTTCCTTATGCCAGTTTTTGATGGATTGATGTTGGCGAGAGTTTTGTAGATAACTTGTGTACGGAAGCGTATTCAAATCAGAAGTTTATAGCTAGCTCAAAAGGTGGTTGAAGAATCAGATCACCAACTTTTGCAACATATTATTATATAAAATGGGCATCTCACTGCCGCCACGGCAATGAGGTATAATTTATATCTGGTTATTGAGTACCTATATATACAGGTGAATAAGTACAACCAGCATCGAGTAGATATTAAACTAACTTCACCAACACGAAGTTGAAGTCGGATACAAAGTTAGTGTCCTGCCACGGCAGACTTGTCCTAGAGTTGGGAGCATCTAGACCAGCTAGAAGTAAAAGAAGCCTGTAAAAGACAAAATCCACATGGAGAGATGGAACCAAAGAGACGATGTAACGATAGCTACACCAAATTAGCTATAATTACATTGCCCTTTTCTTTCCATCTCTCCATGTGAATAATGTCCTGTACAACGTCTCGGCGCTGTCTTTATCCCAATTTGAAAGCTCTCCGAGACTATTCAATATCCGAGCACCAGAGTTCTCCTCATAGAAAAGGCCCACCAACCCAAGAGATGGCGAGCACTTTTAGCGTGGTTCCAACGCTTTATCTAGAACGCTCGAATTCCCAACGTATGACCTCCTGCAGCGGTCTCAGGTAACCCAGCAGCGATCTAAAATTCCTATGGGCGATATCCCCGGGAGAAAAAACTCCCGTTGAATCACCACTCGACCTCCGGAACGATAGACTTCCTATCTTCCGATATTACAACCCCAGTTCGCGAACTGAGTTGCCAGCAAACTCAATCCTGAGGGTTGTATTTTAGTAGCTTCACTAAATCTCACCCCCAAACCACCTCCTCTCGGGCTTTGTGCAATCTGGCATTTCAGCCCATACGCATAAGCGTGAGAAATTTGATCAAAAACCAGCAAGCGCCTGAGAATTTCAGAAAGTGCTAAACTCGACAGCCGAGGTCATAGGTGACAACGGCTTTCTACTCGGGCAGGTATGAAACCGACCTCCCCAGGTTTTCAAATGCCCAGCATCAGACTTATCACTCGCAAAGGGGACCCCAACCCCAGCCCAAGATGCGAGCACAAGAGAAAGTCGAAGTTGCGCTAAGCAACTTATCGTTTCAGGAATATATTTTTCTTTTCTTCGATATAGTGGTATATAGTTTGTATGTTATAACATACACAACGCATATTCCAATTTATTTGGTTTCTAGTTTACGAAAAACGAAGTATATGGGTATTTTGGAAAAGAGGGGAAGGAAAAAAAAAAGGGAAAGAGATAGTGAGAGGATACGGTGGGTATTAATATATCGTAGTTGTATATGTTTCAGAAAATGGAGGTGTTTGCGCCGACCTCAACACTGTCGCTTAGATCTGGAATCGTATCGTTTGTTCCACATCTAGTCTAGGAATGAGACTATTGATAGCGGTCAATTAAACGCGCTAGAGTCGATTGCCGTTCATATTTTTTTTTAGAAAATTGAAGGCATATTTGGCCACTAAGTCTGTTGTTCCCCGAGTTCGCGAAGTATCGACACTGTCGACTGTCGAAATTAGCATTTTTAAGCTGTGGTTTCGTGCATTATGGAAGCCCCACCATGCACCCCCTCGTCGGAGGAGAATCGAAGAATCAAAAAGCAACGAGAGACAGTTGAGGTTCGCCAGATTGATTCGATTGGGATAGCTCTATGCAAGCTGAATTTCTTTGGAATGTCTCCAAGATCTTAGGCGGCAGGCCTGGGTCGGTGAGCGGCTGGCACTGGTCCAGCGAGAGTAGAAAGGGGTTTGGGAACGGTTCGGCTACGAAGATAAATTTTCTAATCAGAATCACACAACGCAAAAATTGCAACAAATAGCTAGATTTTGGTTACATGAAGATGTCTCAGAAAGTTTGGAATAGAATACGCTATCATTCGCACTCTTGGTCCATCCATATTGAGATAAGAGTGTTTCTTTCCCGAGGTGTTTATAAGCCGCTCTGCCATTTTAAACCGGAAAACCCAATAATTCGATTAAACGCCTTATCCCTCCTTGCCAGAGCGTCAAATATGACCACTTCTCCGTCAACTAACACGGCTACCAGACCATGCAGTTTGCCAATGTTCCCAACCGGTGAAGCTTCTATTTTGTGGATGCACTTTACATTCTCCCACAAAGCTTCTACCATCACCTTCTTTTGCATTTCCGTCTCAAATAACAGACCATAATCGGAAACAAACAACTTTCCGGGATGCTCTCTATAGATGCACCTAAACCCACAATATATCTCACCGATATACTCCTTGCCCCTCAAACTTTTAGGATCATGAGCTATTACATGAGATATCAACTCCTCCGGGTCCTCTTCTTCGTCTTCTTCCATATCTGGTGAATTTGTCACATATCCCTCATCGTCTTCGTCTTCGATAACCATCGCAGGGCCTTCATAGTCTGCCATCTTTCTTCTCCTAGCTCTTCTTCTCGCAGATTTCTTTCGACTAGAAGGGTCGTTGATTGCGTTTATCGCATCCGCTCTGAATTCTCCGTATGCGATTTCTGTGTTTGTGGGAATACCCCAAAATATCCATCTGAAAGGACTTACCACCCACCGGTAGCGTGGCCATTTACTTCGGATTGGCGATGAAACAAAAAACCACAGACCGAATAGAAAACTTGCAATTCGCCAGCAATGTTCCAAGTCCGTGAATACCCCAAGAACTAGACAAACCCCCAGAAATATCAGAGTGTAAACCGTTTGCGCCGGGTATTTCCAGTCGTAAAAGCTAAATGTATGCTTCCTCAGTACATCTTCAGAATATCAAAATTTCGACCGAGTAACTTACTGCCTGATTATTTCCAACCCATCTGCTACATCGCCCAGCTGTACTTGTGTCCAAGCCCCAAACTCCTCCGGCACTTCATCAATCAACCCATCCACTCCGTGTCGTTCGATGCTTTGCACTATCCGATGCACACTGGCACCGCGATCCCTATCTTTACATATCCCCTCCCTCACCTTCTCAACCTCATACCGATCCTGCCTACTCCTCAACACCTTTGCGATCAAGTATACCAACCCAAAAGTAACCAAATGCTGATAACTCCACAGTATAACATACACCACCATCCACCTCGCCGTCTTGGCCGGGTCTTCCCAACGATATACATCTCGTACAAGCATACCCCACTCTTGAAACGGAGCGATTCCAACCGCTATCCTCTCGATATGACTCCCCGTTGTTGCCTTTTCGAACTTTGGCATCTCAGTCCATGGACTCGTGTATACTGGCGTGAATCTCTGTCCGATATATAATGCTATATCACCGATATACCCCAAAACACCTCCATTTTTGACCGATTCATCGTATTTCGGCCACGGTATAGTTCTGCTTCGGATAACGGTCGCGGCTTTCATATGCCTATCGGAAGTCCAGTTTACTAGTATCTTCCGCCGTGCAAGGTTCAGTTCACGTAGTTTCTGTTCCTTTTCAGGGATAACCTTTCCGTTACTTTCGAATCGGTTCTTGTCGAGTGATTTGATGGACTCGATGTCATCTTTTGTTAATCTGAAGGGTTCGAGGTGGAAACCTAGGATGTGGTTGGGAGGAGGTTTGGAGGTTGCACGCTGTGGGCGGGATCTAGAGAGTGATCTTGGGACTGGAGGTTTTAGATGTCTTATGGGGGAAGATGCCGTGAGGGAGGTTCTTTGGGATTGTGGAATAGAAAGCATTTTGTATATCTTCTAAAACAAGACAAGAGCTGGCGCTGTAGCGCTACCGCCAATAGAAAATGTTACAAAAAGAACAGCTACTGCTTATTGAAAAGAAGAGGATTTTTTTGTGTAAAGAGAAATCTTTAAATCATTATTTTCTTAATACTATTCTGAACCGTTGTGTTCCTCGTCGCTGTTAGCTCGAAATGTCGAGAATTTGTGAGTCGTGTTGCGGCTCTTTACATGTGACCACGTCTGTTGATGGAGACCTAAGGGTGCAGTCATCAGTACAGTACATACCTCTCCCTTATTAAATTAAACATAAACTTAAATAGACCAAACTAAATAGCTATTAGCTAGAACTATAAATTCAAGGTGCAAAGTGTTTAAATTTCTCGAAGCCATATACGTTCTGTCGCTAAATATAGAACCAGCAGTTGTATGCGTGTTAACCATTTATGACGACGACCAAGTTCCACGATCCGATGATTCTGTGATAAATGAAGACGTTTAAAACTTTTTATTTGAAATTTGGGTATATTAGGACTTATAAGTACACTCACGCTAATCCTCACAAGAAAGTTATAATATAGTACAAGTGCTCTACACGTAAATTACATTCATTCGTCCTTCTTCAACATCTCATCCTGCCGGTTCCTCTTCAACCAGTTTCCAACAAACCTCCAAACCACAACAGTCGCTGTAACAGGCCAGCATCCGGCCATCAGCACAGTCCAAAAAAATCCTCTACCCTTCTTGTACTTCTCCAAAAATAGGGCAATCTCCTTCTCCAAATCCTCCTTTGTTCCATCATTCCACACCACCACATCTGCCAGTTTCTTTTTCTTATCCAGCGGCATCTGACTCGCAATCCTCTTCATCGCATCTTCCCTCGATAAAAAGTGCTTATCCCGCTCCCACAATCTCTCAAGCTGTACCTCCGGCGACACCCCTACCAACAATGTAACCCCGCAAAACATATCCAGCCTGCTTTCGAACAGTAACGGCACATCGAGTACAACAGCCCAATATCCTCGCAGCCAGTAATGCACTATAGCATTAAACATCGCCCGTCGGACAGCGGGGTGTACGATTCCATTTAGGATCTTTATATCCCGTTTGTTGGCATCAGATGTGCCGAAGACTCGTTGACCGAGGACCTTGCGGTTGATGCTCGGTCCGATAGGTGATGGGTTCGGATCTGTTTCGGGATCATGTAGTAGGCCTGGTGTGGTGGAGAGAAAGTGGTGGAGAATTTTGTTGTAGGCTGGGGTGCCGGGGACGATTACGGCGTGGGCGAGGTGGTCGGCATCGATGATGGGGAGGGAGTGCGGTGGGGAGGAGAGGATGCGAGAGACGGTGGATTTGCCGGTCGCGATGGAGCCGGTGAGGCCTATCAGTAGCATTATCTGTAGTAGCTATCTTCTTTATCTTAGCTAAATGATGAGACTACTATGCTGAAATGTCGAGGTTTGCGGTTGAGATGGGATGATGACGTCTGGGGTAATTGGAGAAGGGCATCTCGTCCGTCGGCTTAAATTTTGTTGGTTCTTCTTGGTTGTTAACCACAACAGATTTATCGATAACAGCCACCAACCGAACTCCGTAACCGGCCGTATCGATTCAAGCTTCTGGTTTAAATATCAATTGAAGCATTCCCACGAATCTTCAATGGTGAAAAAGGTCATCGTAACAGGGGCCACCGGCCTTCTCGGACGTCAAGTCGTCAAGGCATTTAATGAAGCGGGTTGGGAGGTCATCGGAACTGGTACAACAAAATCCCTTGTTCCCGAAAACCTTCCTTATATATATCAATGCTTATGGCTTTGGATAGGTCTTTCACGCGCCAGTCCGCCGCAAATCCTCAAAGTTAACTTGACAAATAACGATGAAATCATCAAGCTACTCGATGATGTAGAGTGAGACTCGATTCTACCTAATTACTACAATGCAATTTGCGAAACCTACACAGCACTTACACTCTGCAATACACTAAGACCTGCAGTAATCGTCCACTGCGCCGCCGAAAAATCACCGGACAAATGTGTCAACGATCCCGCTGGCACCAAACAGCTAAACGTGGAAACACCCCTACTGCTCGCCCAGGAATCTTCAAAACGAGGGATAATCTTAATATACATCTCTACTGATTATGTCTTTGACGGTACGCCCGGCGCAGCACCCTACGAAGCTGAAGCAGAAACAAGCCCACCAAATTTCTACGGTGAAACGAAGCGCGATGGCGAGACCGCAGTTCTCAAGGGTAGTGATAAAGCAGTCGTAGTGAGGGTGCCGTTGTTGTATGTGGTTTAGGCGCGTTTGCTCCTGGATATATAGCAGTATACTAATTCTATACTGGTTAAGGTACGGCTCTGGCGAGAACAGTGAAAGCGCCGTGAACACTCTGGTGGATACCATTTGGAACAAGACTGGCAAGGAAAAGATCGATATGGATCATTGGGCCATTCGATGTATCCATCCTCTATCCCTCATGAACCTCGCACGCAAATATAGCTGACCAAATAATGGATAGACCCAACAAACACGGAAGACGTCGCTAGGGTCCTCAAAGATGTCGCAGAGAAATATACAAGCACCGATCCTTCGACGTTACCAAAGATCCTCCAATTCAGCTCGGAGGATAAATGCACCAAGTTCGTAATAGCATAAACTCTCTCAATGTTGAAAAGAGAAAGATTCTGGCTAATACAAAAAACATGTATTCACATAGATACGAGATTTGCGAGCGTCTATCGCAAGTCCTCGCCTTACCGATGCCTCATATTGTTGCAAACGACACTGTGGATCCAAATAGCACAGGTAGGTCGGCCTTCAGTTCATAGTAATTCGGAAAGATCCTAAATTGTAACAGTGAAACGCCCATATGACTGTCACCTGTCTACAAAGGGGTTGAAAGATCTTGGGATCAATGTCTCAACAGTGGATTTCGAGGCCTGGTGGTGAGTAGTTCATATCCCTTTGATATTGACCAGTACTTACATACTCTCAAGGAAGCGAGAACTTGGCGCGTTCAGAAAGTGAAAAATGCATTTGCAAGAAAGATCGATATAGATGGTAAATTAAAACTCGCATTAGTCATTCTAGTTCTGAGATATTAAGAATATCAAATCAAAAGTCAGCAAAGTTTTCATCACTAAAGGCCGAACTGATTGAAAGTTACCTCTGGTGATACAAGCCCATTTCCTCCACACCAAATAGCCTTCATTAGAAAAATTGAGGGACGAATCATAAAATCAGCGTCCCTTCGAAACAGCTGAACTTTACGAAAGCAAATCCGCAACATTCATCGGCATCTCATCGATCTGGGTGGAATAGTACACTTGAATGCTGTTAGCGCGACTCAAAAATTAGAGATGAATGGTACACTCACATTCGATATCTCTCAAAATCCTCACATCCTCGCTCGTGACAAAATTAATTGCAACACCCTTTCTGCCAAATCTTCCGCTACGGCCGATACGATGGATGTAGTTTTCACGGTTGCTAGGCAAATCGTAGTTGATGACCAAACTGACTTGCTGAACATCGATACCACGAGCCCACACATCTGTGGAAATGAGAACACGCGAGTTGCCTTGTCTGAACTCGCTCATAATTCCATCTCTCTCCTTCTGAGCCATCTCACCGTGCATGCTCGAGACTGTGAAGTTGGCGTCACGCATCTTGTCGGTGAGCCAATCTACCTTGCGGCGTGTGTTGCAGAATATAACGGCTTGTGTAATCGTGAGAGTATCGTAGAGCTGCAAATCCACCGTTAGTCTCCAGAGTTTGACATCAAAAGGGTGGGAACACGAACATCGCAAAGAGTATCAAACTTCCAGTCTTCTTTCTCAACAGCGATAAAGTATTGCTTGAGACCTTCCAAAGTCAATTCATCACGCTTGACTAAAATCCTGACTGGATCTGTCATGAACTTGGTAGTCATATCAAGCACATCATATGGCAAGGTAGCGCTGACTACCACTACCTGGGTTGCTGGTGGCAGATATCTATATACATCATAGATCTGCTCTCTGAAACCCTTATTCAAAAGCTCATCAGCCTCGTCAAGAACAAGCATCTTAATGTGTCGTGTTCGAAGATTTCGGCGACGGATCATATCAGCTACACGGCCTGGTGTACCCGATACGACATGCTGGCCGTGGTCGAGCTTGCGGATATCCTCGCCAACATTGGTACCACCGATACAAGCGTGGCATTGAACATTCATATAATCTCCCAATGCCATAACCACATTCTGGATCTGAGTTGCAAGTTCGCGGGTCGGGGAGAGGACGAGAGCTTGTGTTTCGCGGAGCGATGTGTCGATGACTTGAAGGATGGAGATGGAGAATGTTGCTGTTTTACCAGTACCGGACTGCGCCTGGGCGATCGTATCACGGCCTTTGCAGATTTGAACGATGGCGCGAGATTGCACTGCGGAGGGGGATTCGTAGCCGTACGCGTAGATTCCACGGAGGAGGTTCTCCTTCAGGTGCATTGCTTCGAAAGTAGGGGCGACGGTGACCTCCTTGGAGGTGGTGAATTCCTGGCGCTCATCTTCGCGCTTGTCGAGTCCGACGTCAGCCATGTTGATTAATATGTATTTCGGTGATAATGTGGTTGGTTTTGTCGTTGGAGGTGGGATGTTGGAGAAAGTTGTAGAAGGAATCCGGGGAAGCGATGAAATTTCAGTCGCAGCTTTAAACTTCCTCGCCAAACTACCTTTTTCTTCAACCTAGCTTGCTCATCGTCGCGACTTGTCCATCCCATCGCCACACGACCGAACCAACAAATCCGCCGGCTCGAGGCTGCAAATTTAGACTTCAGTATAATTTCTCTTCGCAATGACGATGATACTAGAGAACCAACGCTTATTACACGAGGAGCTCGAGCGTCTTGAGCAAGCTGTGGCGGATCGTCTAACGGAGGAAACGCGAACAGTAAGAACCGCCACCAACAATTTCAAGCTGTTTACGATACTTACGTCTACAATTTACTGCAGATTCGCGATCGCTTAATACGAGATCATGAAGTAGGTCATTTCTTGACTCGATTTGAGAACCAGAGTAAGCGCTTATACGATCTCTACACAGATGAAGACGGGTACGTGACCACCTCAAGCCGAACTTCTCGAACAGATACGCTAACATGAATGCGACCCTTTCTTTAGATCGCGAGAAAAAGAGATAAATAATCTTTCGCACGGCGACCCGTTTACTGAATTCTACTCCCAATTGAACGAAATTCGCGATTTCCACCGACGCTACCCTAATGAGCCCGTCGAAGATCTCGCGCGCACATACAAGCGACGCCCACCGCTCGAGGGCGAAATCTCCATGATCGATAACATGTTCACCGGCGAGGAATTCCACGGCCGCTTCTTCGATCTCACCCAGTTACACGAGGAGTACCTTAATCTGAAGGGTGTCAAGCGGGTATCTTACTTGCATTATCTTAACATGTTTGACAAGTTTGAAGAGTACCCGAAGACGAACAAAAACGATGCGTATTTTACATATCTGACCGGTTTGGTGGATTACTTGGAGGGATTTCTTAAAAAGACTCAGCCGCTGAGTAACCCGGACATCATCCTCAAAGAATTCGGTGACGAGTTTGATAAGGCTTGGGAAGAAGGATCGGTCGTGGGATGGGAAAGTAATGTGAGCGCAGAGAAACCGGCGGGTGTGTGGTGCGATGCATGTGAAAAGGCCTTCACCAACGAAAACACATTCACTAGCCATCTCAACGGTAACAAACACAAGAAGAACGTCGCAGCAAAGGGCAAAGACGCCGTTGAACCTGGCTCGACGAACCAACCTATCGCGGCTTCGACAAACTTGAAACACCGTGCTATAGCCGAACGCGAGTTCCGGATCAAAAAGTTCACGGATCTAATGTCGAAAGAGCGAGAGGATACGAAAACCAACGTGGAGCGAAAGGCCTCGCTTACAGAACGAGAACGACAAGCCGAGCTAGATGCGTTATTCCAAGATACACAAATCTCTCTCGGGGCAGCTCATATCGATGATGATGAGGATGAAGATGATGAAGATAAGATTTATAATCCTTTGAAACTTCCGCTCGCGTGGGATGGAAAACCGATTCCGTTTTGGTTGTACAAGCTTCACGGATTGGGTGTGGAGTACACTTGCGAGATTTGTGGCAATTTCGTGTACATGGGTCGCAGGGCGTTCGACAAGCATTTCACCGAGGCGAGACACGTGCACGGATTACGGTGTTTGGGCATCACGAATCCGACAGTGTTTCGAGAGATTACAAAGATCGAAGATGCTCTTGCTTTTAACGACAAATTGAAAGGGGATAAGAAGCAGGCGCAAGTGACGCAGGATAGTGTAGTACAGATGGAAGACGGGGAAGGTAATGTGATGCCGGAGAAGGTCTATTACGATTTACAAAAGCAAGGGCTTTTGTAGATGATCTGTTTCTCATGCTTTTCACTTATTCTTCTGGAGTTTGGTCTGGGGTTTCTTTAGACAGACTGGGATGATAGGGTTCTCTTCATGCATATCATATTTTATTCCATATAACCGTATTGTACGATCATATAACGACGAATCGAACATTGAATCCCATCTTTCTCGGTCTCGTTTCCAGCCTGCCTTCGCTGGCCCACGGTCTTTCTCTCATAAACTAAAACGTCTTCGAATCCGGATGAAAAACCGTAATCGTAAATTGGTCCCCATTACCAAACGGCCGGCCGTCAGTCATCACTTCAAAGAAATTGTTCCTTCCCAACATCATACCCCCTCTCCGACATCGCCTCTTTCGCAATCTCCGCCAAATACACAATCGCATCCCTCACCGTATCCGTGCCCACCCTATGCAACTCCCCATTCATGAAAATCGTATAGCGTTGCATCCCACGATATAATCTCACGACATACTGTATGGTATCCGCAGCTAACACCGGCATCTCATCATCCTGTTCATCCGTCCCCTGAACCTCTCCCTCCGGATGTTGAAAGAGAGCTGTCACCACCCCTTCATCTCCAAAGACAGAATCATCGAGTAAGGCGACATTAAAGGGCATCACCTCCTTCGTTCGGTCAGGCATATGACTTTTCTTTGCCTTATCGAAAGGCGGTAAGGTATACGAATTGGTAGAAATACTGTATCCCAAAATTTCGCCGTTTTGAACAGTGCATCGGAGGGGTAGGGATGCGTTGAAGAGGAAGTTCAATGCCCCCCTTCCATTTTGATTCTCGTAGTAGTAGGTTGGATCAGGGCGGAAGAGGAGCGTAGCGGGTTTTCTTGAATGAAGGCTCCGAGAGGATGATATTGCGCCAAAGAGTACATACTCGGGCAACTGTCATAAAAGCCACCGGGTTGGGTATGTTGAGATGGGCAAGGATTTGGATTTGGAGTTCGTGGGGAAGGTTTGAGATCCCAGCCATGATTATGAGGATTTGGGTAATTTCGAAAGGTACATGACATGAATAGATATCAATTGTATATATCTCTGCGGAAGACGTCTTTAAATGCCGCTAGCTTTTGCAAGTTTGTCCATCTAGCCATCGCTAATCCATCATGAACTAATTGCATTGCATTATTTTATTCTTATAGCGAGTAACGGCCGCGAATCTAAACCCGGTTTTCAATGTGGTCCTCATAGGCGCGCCTTCGAGAGGATTTAGTTCCGATATTCTCATAAGCCGCATCAGGATGAAAAACGACAATCGAAAATTCAGGCCAATATTTTAACAACGGCTGACGAAGCGATATATCGAAAGTGTAATGCACAGAAACATCGTACACATCGTCAACCAAAGCGTCCTTCACACTTTCCGCTAATGCCATCGCCATATCTACCACCCTAAACCCCATAGTAACGTTCAACTTCGCATCCATCGTATATCGCGGCCGGTTTACGAGGCAACTCTCATCCTCCGGATCCCTCACCACATCTCCCCAAATTCCAACCTGCCCGTTCCTCAACCTCGAATAGTAATGTGTCCCATGGTATACATGAATCCCAAAATCTGCCATTCTGATCCTCTCCGGGTTCAAATCCGCCGGGTCTTCATGATTAGCCCCGCGGTGAGCAAGCGCACGAAGAACCCCATCGTCTCCAAAACATGTATCCTCCAATAATATACGAGGTATCTCTGTTTCAACCCTCTCTGGTGTATGATCGCGCCATCTCCCCAAGTCGAAAGGCTCTGACGCGTGAGGATCCGTTGCGACACTGTATTTCACAACTTCACCGTCCCGAACGGTGCACCTGAAGGGTTCGTCGGGTTCGTAGCTGTTGAACAGGTTGTGTATGGCCTCTTTTGTACCGCTGGGGTTTCGGTAGATGGTGTAGCGGTAGCTCTTGATAGATACTGTTTCGAGGATAATTTTGCGCCAGAGGGTGCATACCTGCGCTATTGTGGCGTGAGTGGTGAGGTCAGTGAGGTCGAGGTGAGACACGATTTGGGTTTGGAGTTCGAGAGGTAGCTTCAGGATTCCGGCCGGGATATCCATCGTTTCGTTGCTCATAGGTACGAAGCACTTGAAGAGTAAGTGATAGACATCGGCGTCACATTTTTAGTTGTAGAAGCTCAAGGCGAAGCTCTAAAGCAGCACTTCGAGATAAATTGGTCGCCAACGGCGGGAATACTTGGCGCATGAATACAATAGTGCAATTCGAGGAAGCAAACCAGCCCAGGGAGCTCGGTATTAAAGCTTATAAAGGCAAATCAAAGGATTCTTTGAGACCTCATTTCTTCATCATTTCCCGCTGACGCTCTCTCATCAATTGGGAGGGAGACATCGCATGCGGATGAAGTATATTGACTAGAAACTAGACATTCCCTCCACCGCCAGCATACAGCTCTACCTCGAAATAATATTTCAACCCGACATTATACCCTTTCTCCACCAGAACATCCCTAACAATCTGGGCGAATTCATTAACCAAATCCCGCACCTTCAAATCCATATTCAACTGCCCATTTTTCATCATATCGATCATATTCCCAATCCGATCATGTGCCACAAGCTGTGCAAGCGAATAGGAACCCTGAAGCAGCCTCACCACACAACCCGTCGTGTCTTGCAGAAATGCGCCATCGTTATTAGGACTCCCACCCGGGAGAAACGACAGCTTCGCATCAAAGTGAGTATATCAGTCATGTTTATCCCGGTCGCGTTCCACGGTATCATGAATCCAATCGGGCCCGAAAAGGGTCTCGTCTAGAATCGGACAATTGACGGGAATGTCCACTTCCTGTCTAACTGGCATCCAAAATTTTGGATACTCGATTCGACCCATACAACGCGGCGAACGCTTATCAAAGGCGAAGCTGTATTTCGTGATCCTTTCGTTATCCACCGTGCACTTGAGGGCCCTGAAATAGTAGAGAAGAGCGTGGAGTGCTATGGTTTCGAACTGCTCCCGTCGGTGTTGCTAAACAAAACCTAGCGGTAGATCTTGAGGCATGGTGCTTCGAGGATCGTATCGCGCCAGAGAGTGCACACTTGAGCAATTATGAGGTGGGTGACTATTTCGTCAATGTCGAGGTTGTTAAAAGCTTCGATGAGTAGTTCCGGGGGTAGCTGTGAGATTCCAGTTGGGGTAGCCATTGCAGAGGGTTGATGGCCAATTTGAACGGTAGACATTGGAACGTCTACTAAAAGACATGATCCTGGCCAAACGCGTCTAGTAATCAAAATACCTTTTTGATACCAAATCAACGAATTATTTCTATCATAAACTCTAGAGCTGCCGACATCAAAGTTTGTTGGTTGGAAATTTGTCCTCTTGTCTTTTTAACTGCGTCTTATAAATAGTTGAAGTTCTTTTAATTGTGGTCTTGCATTGGGAGTTATGAGATATTGACATACTTAGCTCAGGAAATAGCGAACATCGATATTATACTTTTAGACTAAATCAATATAGTTAGACTATATACATATATTGATATATATCTATCATTTCTATACGTAATAAGAGCTATACCCGAAAGCAAATTTATTTATTTTCGCGGACGCTATTGCGATGCTAATTTAGTCGTTGATTTAATTAATTTCAAATTTAGTATTTGGGTCCCGCAGCTGCCAAACTCTTTTGCACCGTGACCCAGCTGCGACGGGTTTGCTGCTTTTACGGCCTTTGGCTTCACGTCGAGTGTTTGGTTTACCAGACAAGCTTCTGGCTGAGTGCATAATAAAATCTCCAAGATAACTAGAGATCGAGCTGACCCTTGATGGCAATTCAAAGGTACGAAATCAATCTATGCAAGATATACGGGCAAAAGCTACTTGTTTAAATGATGTATATCATCGAAACAAGCAAAGGCAAATCTCGATATTAATATATATGCTTACTTAATTTACAAAAGCCATCGAGGTTGCGAGGTAGCTTGACCTGTTGATCAACCAAGCCGTTCCGGATCACATGGAACGGATTAATTGCAATGGAAGATGCAAGCATCAAGAATATCTCCACCCAGATATAATTTTACAACTGGATGATTGGAGTACAGAAGCGGAAGGGCATCCGTCCGTCGCGGCTGGTTTACGAGCGGACCTCGCGGGCCTCAAATTCACCGCCTAACGCCCGGTTAATGTCTCGGCACACGTGCACAAGTCTTGGAGGATACATGGGGGTCAAACAAGTCCTTTAGCTGCTCAGACCTCATTGAAGCGGTTCCTGATTTGTCGACTTGGGAGTTATATATCCGCAGCTACAAACGTGATGAAACCATTACCAATAGTTTGTGCGGATATATCTGCTATACGAAGTATACCACTCGACTTTAAGATGTTAGGGAATACTATAGGCTTAGGTTCATACGTAGCCATGATATTCAGCAGTTGGAGTATCGAAAAGGATCAACTGTTGAATTCATAAGGAAACTTTTTAGTAAGTAGAGTTATAAAATATGATTTCTGCCATTGCCATAGTGAGTTTGTAAATATAAATACCATTTGAATCTTCTTTCAGTTCTTCCAATAGTTCCAAGAGTCAGAGCAAAATCTAGTTCCGCAAACCAGTTTCATTCATTAATCAAATTCCACTATCTCCATTTGGGCTCTCTAAAAATTGAAGGTCTTTAATAGTACCAAGATTGCGACTGTTCTGGCAATTCTCAGCTCAGTGCTCTCCAACCCAACTCCTGAACCACCATTGGACATTGTACGAGATGTGAGAGCAGAACACTAAGATTCCTTCTTTGAATAATCTTCGATATAACAATTGGAGTCTAACGATCACATCAACTTCACTTAATGACCAGACCGATTTCTCAAAGAAACTAGAAGCGCGGTACTTTCAAGGCTCTCCTCGATGTGGTACTACGGCTCCAGGGGGTGAAGCTTTCAAGGGGGCCATTTTCAATGCTGTTACGCACCTCTGGTCGTTGGGTAACACAGCGCTCACTGCACCTCCCGGACCTGCAGGCTGTGTTCTTGTAGCTTGCGAATCGTCAACTGGCGGCACAGGCGGAGTTCATTTCTGTAACGATGTATGTGCCAACACCCTCTTAAATTTCATATCAAGCCGATGTGGATGGCCAGCAAATATCTCTAACTAATGGATTTACTATGATTTCAAAATACAGAATTCTTATTCGGTTTCTTACCCCGCCACTGGATTGGGTGACGCTGCGAAGCATATTCTCGATACATGCACTTACAGTTCTCATATCAAGGGGCAGTGGGTGAACACTTTAGGATGGAATGTTATTGCTGGAGCCTGTTGAAACAAGCTAGTAATAGTCCCACATGTTTGTTTCCTTCAACATTTTTAGGTTAAACCGCTGGTAGGCAAGTGCCGTACCGTAGCTTCATGTCTTCAAGCTTCATGCAAGTTACCTGGAAGGTTACTCATACACGAAATCTCCATTTAATACATACAACTAATTTAAAAAGGTCGAGTAATCTCGACTGCAGCTGAATTTTCTCTGAATCACTAAACTGTGAAGGATTCTTGAGTTTTCAAAAATTAAATGTGCACCGTATGATATAGTTAGAATATTTATCAGCCACTTTGCGAATGCCCGAAACTAGCTTGAAATGAACCGATAATATGAAGCACACAGACTTACACTGAGGTTACAAAAAGTCTTGGGTGTCTGGTAGATTGATATCTATAGATTCAAAAGTTTTATACAGGCCCTGGCGACCCTCGCAATTGGAGCAATTACCCCTCTAGGAACATTTTCTATTATCTAATATAAATTTATGAAATTTATGAACCCACCACGAGCTACAGAATTATAGCTTCAAGCTTTCCATCTCCACCAGAGGCTCGTGGTTGACAAGGATACCCCAGCTGTAGGGTCGTATAGAACTACGTACTTATAAATCCTAGGTGACCGATCAGGCCAAGTAAGGTACAGGTTATTTCATGAATTCCACGCCCCCCAGATATAGTTTAGCGGCAAGATTTGGCTGATTTGAGGGCCTCTGAATGGTCAACTGGTGATAATTCTTTTTTTCTTGTCAAAAATTGTTTTTTTGTAAGGCGTTTTGGGGCTTAAACAACCTTGTTTCCCATACAAACAATTGAGCCCAAAAGGGAGGGCGTGGAAATAATGAAAACACCTGTAGACTGCCACCGCATGGGGGTGCATTCGTATGCTAATGCTACGTAAACATGCACGCAGAATGTATAGGATACTTGAGCATAAAATCATAACCAGCATAAATGGCTCATGTAGCAAGATGTCATTCAAGAGAATGTGACACCTCGAGTTTATCGGGCGACATAATCTCGTATTTAATCCGTATTTTTATGTACGCTTTTTTAAACCCATATTTACATTCTTTACAACGCCGCCAGCTTTTATTTAGGGAA